>JAHZMV010000928.1:0-18833 GCA_027743765.1 Coecobrya sp. COE2
AAGCAATGCCACGAAGGGTCACTGAATGACAACGGGTTGATTTTTCATTCTCCATTTTTTGAAAATCAGGATTATATTCCATTACTGAGTTTACAAACAAGTTAGTACAAACGACTTGGTATTCTGCAGTTACAAACATAAATTTTGCGTTGCGTCTATTTCTTTTACTTACATACAAATAGCGTATCCACTACAGCATACACATTATGTAGTCATTAAAAGTTTGTAAAAGACGCTATTGGGAATATTATTTAACTGTAAAGTAACTTGTGTTTAAAATCCCTTGATGCGTACAGCAGTGTTCTAGCATCAACTACTGGGTGTAATATATATAGTCTGCTCGTCGTCCTCATTGTCTTTCCGTGACGTATAATTATGACTTCACAATGTTCCTTTAATTAATTACAGGTGTCATTACGTCAAAAAGGAAAGTTACGCAGAGTGAATATAAGTTTCATACGCACGGCTCGATTTATAAGCGGGATTCAAACAAAACTGTACTCGTGCTTTCTGTGAGCCGTTTTTTAGCTTGTTGCTACAAAATGACTCCATCATCATCAACTCGTCTCATGATGATGCTGGATAGATGCTTAAAACGAAACTAGCAACAAGAGACTCGTTTAGCAAGTCACTTTACAAAGGTCTCAAATGACATCATTAGTAATAAGTACAAAGTCACTATTCACTATGTATTCACTCTGTAAGTTGCAAATTCGTACCGTATTCCAAATGATAAGCACGAGGATATACAAAACTAGCAAAAAGAAAATTTTACATAACTAACACAACACAAGGGAATATGCGTATGTCTGTTGGCAAAAGGTATTTTACATATATTATGACTTGCCTGGCGCTTCAAAGTTTAAAACGCTTTCTTGGAATCGAAATGCTATATACAAAATAGATTTACTTTGTAAACAGCAGATTTTTTCTTAAGAAGTTTTTGGAATGACTTAATTATGGAATATAAAAGGAGTGCGTCGGTATATGCATGAAAATGTGCGTAGGAGATTCAAGGCATGTTCTTTGAGAAAGAAAATCATTATACTTTCAAGGATGACGATCAAAAGAAAAGTTGTACGACTCGACTTTTGTCGATTTATACTACAAAAAGTATTCGTCATTAGTATTTCATCCATAAAAAATAAATAAATGAAAAATCAAATAGAAATAGACAAAACTTTCTCCACTAACCTGATGGGTATTTGTACTGAATAATAAAGTTGATAAGGGGGCTGTTTCCATTGAAGCTCTCCAACCATGAAATTTGGACGGAACGACTGTGTGTTTCCAGAAGGCGAAGATTAACTGGCTGTTCCGGTGGTTCTGCATAGAATTGAAATAAAATACGAGGAATTTTTTTTTAGATTGCTGCATGTAAAAACGGAACTGAGCAGTATCCTGTGCACAAAATTCTTTCCTCTGTTTTCAGAATGCACACAGACACACATGGGAACGTTCCATTTTAGTTCTGTCTATTCTCTACTTAAGTGTTATGTGAAACCTTGAGTGAAATGATAAAATTTGCAAAACCCATCCGTCTAAAATAACAATAGTCTTTCCAATTGAAATGACAGGCTTTACTAATGGACTTACCTTGTACACTGAGCACCACCGACGTCTGATCCGTTCCAAAGGAATTAGTGGCAAAGCAACTGTAGGAACCACTATCACCTCGGTCCACATCAGCAAGCAGAAGCTCAGACATGACACCGTCATCTAAAGTCTGCTGTCTCACAGTATATCTATATAAAGCACAAGTTACGTAACGCATAAGCTGCATTAAATACACCGCAGTTTAGTAAAACCAATGCAAAACTACGGCGTATATAATATATCTTAGTTTGAAATGTTAAGTCGCCAACAGTAAGCCATCTTATATCACAGACTGCCAAAAATTAGTACGCTTTCTGTTACAAAACTCAAAAGAGAAAGCATAAAACTTTCATCGCCACATCCTTTCTCTCTTTTGAGCATCAAATTCAATAATAAAAAATTCAACCAATCTTCCCTATACTTTGTGTAAGCATCTCCAGAAAAAACCAACTTGTTTCATTTTAATCTCATCAGCTCAAAACTTTCCGTTTACGTTCGTTGTCGGCCCAACTTTCAATAAAATATATTATGTGATAAAACGGAAAGAAAAAACTTTTTAAAGGCTTTTTTGTGGAATTTTCCTTTTTCAGTGGCTGAATTCTGACCAAAAGTGTGGCTTTCTTATCATTTAAATTAGATTAGCGATATTGGGAAAAAGGTAATGGAAGAAAGTGAAACAAAGAAGCTACACACACTGTGTATTTCTCCTTTTAACAAACTTGGTGTATGCTTCAAGCAAACGCCAAGTTCAATCATTTTCCTCCACACTTTCCCTTTTTACTGCACGTGTAATCATAATAGGATGATACGATGACGGCGTGCGATGATCATGATGTTAATAACATGTTGTAATTCTTGCGGGGAAAGTGAAACTCACTATATGAATAAGATATAAAGGAATACGCAAGATCATTTCCTAACATTTTAGGTATATACCTTTGCATGAAAAGACAATAGACATATAGGTTTATAATCTGATGAGGCAGGGATAGCAGAAAGTAAAATAATAATAATAAAATCCTAATTTTATCAAAGTATCTACATTCTACATACCACAACCAAAATAGCACCTATAAATCAATTTAATAATACGACTCATCACAGGCCTCTGGTATTTGCTATATCAGGATTAAGGATGTACGTACGTAGGTAGATCCTCAAAAAAGTCGACTGGTTCAAGCACACTGAGACGCCTACACTCACTTCACTTGGCTCAGCTTAAAAGGGAGATCCTTGGGAAACTTCTTCTGTCTTATTATTAAATACTCTCCAGTTGGATATTAAAAAGTTTCTCGTCAAAGTTTTCTTTTCTATCTTACAACGAAAAAGGCAATTTATTGGCGTCTTGAAAATTACACGCGTAAAAATATGCGAAGAATTGTCACATCGCACACCTGTGTGCGAAGAAAGTTCAAAGAGGGAATAAGGACGAATCATTGTTCACTGTCTTTCAAGTTATTATTTGTTCTTTTAGACAATTTATAGAAACATTGTGAAATTATTCGCTAAATGTTATCTAAATATTGGTGTAGTGCACGTTTACAAATATGATGAACATCAAGATTGCCGATTCATGTCAACCAAGACCAACAATACCGTTATTGGTTGGTTGTTAAAAAGATGCTGTCGCGACTTTATTTCTTTGGTTGTACAATAACACACATAGCAAGAGTTACTACATAAACATACTTGGCTAAAATACTATGTAAAAGCGGCGAAAAACCGAACCTGTGATTGGAATGTGAGCCAATTTTTGCGTGTTTATTGGACCATTGAATATCAATAGGGAGATCACCCTTGGCCCTACACTGAAGAATTGCTTTCTCTCCTGATCGCACGGAGATTTGTTGATCCCGATCCGCAAATTGAGCTGGAGCTGTAGGAAAAAAATCAAATAAAAAAAGAGAAAGAGAACAAAATCAGTTGAGTCAAGTTGTTCCAAATCTCCCTTCACACATTTCCTTTCCGATACTGTCACTAACACATATTTTATTCTTATAGAGGAAATAGAGTCCAAAAAGCTACCAGCTGCATGGTGAGTGCTACTACAAAATGTGGAATTCATTGTGAAAGTACACAATAGCAGATATACTAACGCGCATACATTCATTTTTATCCATGATACCTTTTACTCTTTTTTGGCGAAAAAGTAATTCTGTTCGCTGCAATATGTTAACAATCGAAGAATGATGATTGCACAGGAAGTTAAATTTCCTTCTCTACACTCATCTCTCTTTCCCTTTCTTTTAGACGACGTACCTACACCCAGTCTGTTTTCATTTCATTGTCTCCGTATCCACTAATAAAGAGTATTAAACAGCTTAAAAGTAAAGCTGTTTAGGCAACTTCTTTTCTTCTGGTCTTTCTTTTTTGCAACAGGAGCAGGGATTTTGTATCTTGCGATCCCAACTGACTTTGATCACCTTTGCTGTGAGATATGGTATAAGAATCTAATACCGTCCAACAAACCAAATTTACCTGTTTTCTCCGTTTCCCATTTTCTGTAATCAAGAATGCCAAAAAGGCAATACGAAACCCATTCCAAAGAAAATAATGGTCTGTGCAGATTTTTTCGCAAACGTATTGCTTCTCTTTGCCTTTTTCCGTGAGAATAAAGTAAGCAAATAACCAAAGTACACCAGCCAATATCCACTGATCGTTATAGTTCTTGCCTTGACTGACTTATTGTGGCTTTTCGATTGTTCTGCACTTTCTATCTGCATTTATGTAAGTGGGTCTCTGTAGGACAAATAAGGGAAACGATAGGGGAAATAAAAAAGGTGTTCAGCAGTTTCAAAGACGCCAGTGAGAAAACAACTCAAGAAGGAGAACACTTTTCACCACTAATGCCACTAAAATTTTTTTGCGTATTTCTTTTCCATATTGTCTTTATAGATACTTATTTAAAAGGAAACATAAGGGATACCCAAGTGTGGAGAATTTGTGAGGTTGAAGAAAGGAAACTCATTATCGCCCAAGTATTTATATATGCTAGCAACCCAGATAACCCTATTCACAGTAAACTTGTTTGCTTCCTATTTTTAACAATTTTGTTCTATATCCCACACATATACTCTTATCATACACTCAGAATTTTGCAAAGAACTTCATTATATATCACAACATCATTATTGTTATCCTCTCGATCCCTTTCAGCGTATGTAATTCAATTCACGTTTGCAGAAAAAAAGTTTAACGGTTCGCCGAAACAATTTCCTTTTCAAAATTTTATAATCTCAATTCTTGCTTATTTTTGCTCCTGAAGAAAGGAAGCATGGCGGAGGAAAATGTAATAAAACAGGGGGTTTCTTTTTTCCAAAGAAATAAAAAGTAAAAATAACTTGCAAAAAGTTAAAGTTGAAAAAAAGCAAAAATAATAAAATCTCTGTTGGTATGCAATTCAAAATACTTACTAACTTTATAACTTACTAAATAAAGTACACATAACGACTCCTTAAAAACTTACCATATTCTTTCTTTATCTTTTCACTTTTTTCTTTGGTTCCTCTATTTTAATGGGTTGTAGCCCACCAAGGGGTCCATTCACAGTATAGTTACGCGACATATTGAATGTACTAATTCTATATCATCCTTATGCTTGCTTATTAGAGAAAGATAACCGATTAAGTATGTGAGGAAGAACATATAAATGTGTTTGTAATGGATGTATGGACTAAGTATAAACTTTTTAAAAAGTCGACAACTGTTACTAGTGGCCCTCATCTCAACTTTTTAAAAGAAACTTTTTTTCTCCCTTTTCATGCGTAGGAGCACTTGACGACACAGATTCTCTTCGGGAGAAAGTCGACTGATGTGACTTAAAAAAAGGCAAAAATGCATATACATTTTACATCTCTGCCTTCTGCTCCTAATATGTAACGTCCCGTATGAAAATAGGCATGTCTATTCTTTATTTTTCATATAATTCAACTCGCCGACTTTTGGCACACAAGAAAAAAGTTAGTCTTTTTTCATGCAAGAAGTAACACTCGTTTTTTTCACCAACCATTTCTTCACATTTCAGCAGCAAAACAGCTAAAGGCAGCTTAAGTCGTCTTTTCCTGCTTTCATTCCGCTATACCCAGCTTCTTCGTTTGGGAGCTGTGTGCTAAATACAATATAAGTGCATGTCCATATATGCATGTCTATAAATTATAGTGTGCAGTATAGTTGATAAGATTTTCATTCAGCGTGAAGTGTTAGTTGACTTGATTCTCTGGTAAGTAGAGTAAAAGAATTTTATAAGGTTTTCAACTCCTATCCTCAGACTATTATCAGACTCGATTTGTTCAATACAGTTAACAGCTAAGGAAAACGTGTTTGGTAAGTGTAGTATTTAGATCACACATCCATAAATATGTATATCCATCCCACTACATAAGTTGAAGGAACTTTGCAACCTCAATGTTGATGATAGTGAAAACGAACAAGGAAGAAAGTGAATGAGGATAAAGAATACAAAGATTTATAGAATGAGAAAGCTAAGGACATCAGCCATGCTAAATACATAAGTACACCATACACAACAGACGCAGGTAATATCTAATATATTTGTAAATGTATTTTCCAAAGCACATAAAGTAACATTGCCTCCAGATGAACACTAACAACAGAAGCGTCTAAATGTAAAATACTTGATGGTTATCCAAACAATAAATGTATAAAGAAAAGTACACAGTAAAGTTTGAGAGTGTATAACAGAGACACACACAGACAGAGTATATAATATTTCTGTAGACAAACTTTAACTGCACAAGAACAAACCCCCATCCCTTTTGATTTCTTTTCCAGGTTTAAATCTTTTGGTCTAGTTTTGCAACACAATCCATAAAGCTATCTAAAAGTGTACCTCTACAACAGGAAGTTCATACATACAAATATGATGCCTACATAAATATTATGACGTGTGTATTAGAACATTTACATTTACTTTATACAAGCTTTGTACTACTACTACACTTTGGCTACCATGTAGTACTGCTCCTTCTGGGAGCTTTGGTGCTTTTCCACAGATGCTGCATATTTTGGTACATTCGTGGCGATGGAGTATAGTGGGGAGTGTGCGGTGGTAAACTTACATTCAAACATTATATTATTCAGGAAGAGGAAGAAGAAGCGGAGAAAGGAAAACAACAAAGGCAACTTTTGACGTGTATTTGCAAAAAAACGTGTGTATACACATATGAAATCCATGAGATTTTCGGTATGTGTATAACCACAGGATAGAACAAACGAGTAGGCGGATGTATGCCAAAATAATCCAATATCCACTACAACAACAACCACCTACATGGCTACACTATAGAGCAATTCAACCGCCAAAAAACTTACCAAAGCAGCGAGTAGTCAACCGAATGAAAACCAACACGGAACAAGGATAGAGAGAAAAAATGGATGTACATAGGTGAAAATGTTATACTTACTTTCTACACACTATACAGCGGTGGCCAAACAACTAAACACAAAAGAACATCAGTCGAGAGATGTTTCCAAGATATGGAGTCTATACAAGCGAAAATCACAAGTTTTATTCACAATGAGAAAGTAAAAGAGATAAAAACTACTGGAAATATTCACCGTATACACGTGTATCTCCGCCTTGGTTGTGGAGAAGCAGATAATATACCAAAGTGCAATGCAAGTTAACGTATAGTAGTTTCTACACAAACATTTAACCTGCAAAATGATGATTTTCTACTGTTCCTGTAAGACTGTAAGAATTTTTTGTTGTTGTAAAGCTTTGTTTTATCTTTCACTCTTGCTAGTTCGCATCTCCACAACCAACCTGGTATGCATTTCTCGCTCATTCTAAAGGACAAAAAACTCTGAAAAGCAACAAAGGCTTTGTTAGATGTACTAAACATTATAACATTTTGTTGCCGCAATAATAATAATAATATTCACAAAAACGTACTTGGGATTGGATGGATGATAAGTAAACTACAAGGTAAGTATAAGAAAGTAGTTTTTACATATGTATAAAGGCTCAGATCGCTCGATTGTGAACACGAAACACGATCCAAGGCGGAATTTGCAAGAAAGAACGAAAAAATAGGTGTTCTTCAGTTGTCGTTGAATGAAAATCGGGAGAAAATAGCAGACAAAGATGATGGTTATTCCCTACTTTCCTCTTTTTTTATTTTTGCAAGTTTGCTTAGTCACTCGTACCACTCAAGTGAAGACTTAAAAGGGATTTTGAAGATGTGATTTTGCAAGCCATGGAATATGGGAGAAGAGCAGACGTAAGGCGAATGAAGAAACAAGTAGACTAGGTATAAGCAAGCACTAGAAAACAACAACAAGAAAAACTCCTTTGATCTGCTGCTGGATGGATGGAGATATTGCCTATAAACTGATAAGTGTATGCGATGTCATGCAGTCATGCGTGATTCTCCACAGTGTATGTGGAAAACTATTCTCTTTTTTTTCTCTCTCAACAAAGTAAATATAAATAAAGGGCAATAAACGACAGTATGAAATGGATGGAGAGAGGATCGGAAAAGCTTCACGATATCATTTTTTTGAAATAAGTAGATTTTTATTGATTACTTTTTTAAGTAGTATCGATTTCAGTTTCAGTTCAGTTCATATACCTATATCTGTTCCATGGAAGTGTACTGTTTGCAAAAATAATAATAATGTTGTTGGCGAAATGATGGATACGGCGAAATAAGGGAATTGATCTTTTAGATTCCTATGAGTAAGATTGAGCTTGCCAAGTTTTGAACCAACAAATTCAAGTAGAGCATGATACTAGCCATATCTAAAATGAAGTAAGTTCCAAACATATTCCGAAGGGGAAGTTGAGCTTTGCAAACCCGTTTCCAGTAAACATGTCTGACACCGGTGGCATGCCATCGCCAGAAGTTAATGCACTTATCCGAAAGCAAATGCACGTTAACTGAAAACGACATAGTAAAAAAGACGACAACTGTGAGCATGATAGCGAAAATGAATGAAAAGCTCCAAATTAGAAATGGAAGTCGGTGACCGGCACGAATGCAAAGCCAGAGGAATCCCACAATGGTAATTTGACAGTATGTTGGAAAGATGTAGTAGAACTGGTTGAAATATACACAGAAGGTGTTGTGACAGATGCGAATGTGGCCGTACTCTGGGTAAAAGACTTGAACATGCGAAAGTTTATGGAGAAGTGTAAGACAGTAGCTGTACATGAGTATGCGACATGCCTCGATTAGGTAAATAAGGCAAAAACACCGGCACATGACGAGAACAAAGATATAAAATAAAACGACTCGTAAGAGGAGGACCACAACTGTGGTCAGGATTTCATTCGAAACGGAATCCGGCAGGTACTCGTAAATAACAAAGTAACTGGGATCTAGGTGAAAGTAGAGAGCGGGGAAAATAGCAAATGGAGAAATTAAGGTGAGAATGACGTTGATGAAATTGGCGAATATTGTGATGTACAACTCCCTTAACTGATGAGATCCATCTGCGACAGTGCAATATGATTCATGTGGAAATTCTACAAACGGAAATATTCCAAATTTATTTATTTTTTAAACATATTTTTATACTTAAAAATAATTAGTGCAGAGATTACATACTTTGCTGAAGATACCGAGTAAAACATTTTAGTGAGTTGAATCCAATCATTACATCTTCTGATAAACGCTCCGTTACGTAAAAGAGAGCATATTTGTGTCAAGCCACTGAAGCCTATTAGTATTATGATGACAAGATTGATGAAACTCATCCGCGCAAAGTACCAATTTGAAGCACCGCTACCATTACTCTTTCCACGATAGACGAATTCAGCTAAACCTACATGGGTACTTGCGAAGCATCCGGAGAAAAAAATCACCACACTTTCGATAAGATAACTGTAAATGTGAACCTTGGTATTTCTCACTTTCAGAAACCCATCTGCGGTAAAATTAAGGGTCACCGAGTAAAAGTATGAGTAAAAGTTACGGTACAATTCAATCACGTCCCAGAATTTTGGAAGCTTCTGTTGGAGCGATTCTTTAGAATATGAGAATTCTTTTGGCAATTTTAATTTAGGGACCCATCTCAATAGTTTCTTCATGTGAGGGCAGAACATTTTTATACATCAACTAACAAAATGTTGTACCTTTTGTCCAAAATGTGTTCTGACTCTATGACAGGTACATATTTGATTACTCTAATTTCGTTGTGTACATGCCGTTTTTCGATGCCTACTTTTAAGAACGGTTGTTGAATAATAATATTATGTTGGTAATCTTCACCATTAATGCTCAATTGGCCTTAACAATGACTTTAAAATTGGCATCCAAAAATTTAGAATCGTGTCCCTTATTTATATACACGTCCGGATAACAAAATATTACTAACTTTTTTAACCTCTGATAACTAACTCTAATGACAGGACAAGGTTTCTTAATACCTAACTGAAAATATGTTGAGTTGGAATGGAATACGTAGAAGTCTATTAAATACAATGTAATTGACTGCAAAACAGTTTAAAATCAAAGTACATACATATGTACATACATATATGAGAACTTTGTACTTTTTATGAAAAATAATCAAAGTTTGGGTATAGGACATATTGCTAGCTAGCAAAAAGCAGTTGGCATACGACATTTTCTTTAATTGGACAAGTAGGTAATCAAATTTTGTTCCTATTAATGTGATATGAAAGAGTTTGCAAGGCTATCAGAACAATAAATCAATTAGGTATGTTATATAAATAGTTAAATAACTATAGTTCTGTGTAATGGGTTTAGCAAACTACTTTAATTTTCTCGATTTTGTATTTTTAACACTGGTAACTCTGACGTTCACGTGTACAGTTAGTTCTTTATTATATAAATAGTTAAATAACTATAGTTCTGTGTAATGGGTTTAGCAAACTACTTTAATTTTCTCGATTTTGTATTTTTAACACTGGTAACTCTGACGTTCACGTGTACAGTTAGTTCTGTCCATATATCAAAAGCTTACCGCTTTTTATATTTTACATATTTTGCATTTTTCAATGTAATAAACCTGTCATGTAGCAAAAGTGTGCAAATCTGCGTCTCAAAAGTATTTCACGTTTAGCATTTCACCTTTAATTTAGATTGTACTTTTATATTAAAGGAAATTAAGACTATCTCTTATTCCGTGCTTCCCTTCTTTAAAAATAATTGCATTAAAACATGGAGCTATAATTACAAAAGCTTGAACAGTTGCCACAGATTTCATACAGCAGCATACCTATATATGTCCGTTTTCGCATACCTATGTCCCACACTAATCTATTATACAGCAGAAGACACACTCACTCGGACCCTTTTCTACTCTACACCACCACGTAGTAGCAAAGAGCAGTGATTTACTACAACAATTCATTCATTCACCATGTGCTTATTCTCTTGGTCTTTCAGGCCATCTCCATAATATCACCGCACACAATGTAATTCACTAATCAGTACAGGGAAACCCGAGCTGTCAGTGTGTCAACTGGAGTGAAAATGATGAGGAAACTTTCCCTTTAGTCTTTCATGGTACAGAACAGAAAACCATACATGAATCCTAATACCAAACTTTCTTTCCTTTTCTTACCATCCCTTCTTTGTGTCCTTCAGGCTTCATATAAATGGCAGTCACACCAAAAAATTCTGTGCATTTCCATAACCATTGCCCCTTTCTTTTTTCCAAAGTCAACTCCGCCGAATATTCACTTATTTCTCCTACATTCACCCTTCTTTCTGCTGTCTTAATGTAATCACGTACAATGTACAGTTTTAGTCAATCTTCCCATCTGTCGCTTTTACCAAACCGGAAGTATGCCTATCTTCCACTCTTAATACTAGTCTGGCCCTTTTCCTTTCCTACTTTATTTCGTTTTCCCTTGTTACGTCTTTATTCCCATACTTTTGTTTCACAAATGCTCCAACCTTATTAGTATTAATGTAATATATATCCACTACTTGTGTTTTTCTCTGTTGCTTCCTTTCTCCTTATAGAGCAGTCAGTTGTTCTAACAAGTCATCTTGCTACTAATACTTGGCGATATTTGTAATAATGACGACTTACTATATAGCCTCCCTAGTTCACTTTCACTTGCCTTGTCGTAGTGGCTAAAACATAAGACAAGGAGAAAGTAGGAAGAACAGAACATTTTCTCAATGTTATCCCAATGAAGACAATCCGAAAAGAAATTGCTTAGGGAGTTTCCAAGAACTCTTGTTCTTCTTGGTGCTTCTTATATCCAACTCTCCAAAGAAAAGTTAGTTGAAGAATCGAGCGTACGACTGTGTTCGTGGACTATTATTGTCTGTGTGTATAATGGTACATGAAACAAGCAGTCCAAGCAACATTGAAGATTTTATTATGTACTTATTTTGCCGATGGATGCATAAAAAAGTCGGAGAAAGTTCACAAAAAGCTTCTTATATAGACTTCAACTTTTATCCGAAATAACCTGTGTAACCTCCTTCACTCACTCACTAAGATAGTTTTTTATTATATGGGTTTACGTAGTAAAACTAATAATATTATGCATGCTTACTCTGCACTTAATGTTATTAACTCCTCTTCAATAATAAATATCGTATTATGATCATACAGGCATTAATTATGATTCATAAAAGGGAACAACTTTTCCCTTGTCGTAGTCATACTTGTCGAATTGGGAAAGTTTGCTTTTGAAGTTTTATTTTTGGAACGATGATAATAAAGGTATGTATAAAATGAATTATGCGTGTTTATATTCCTTCGTGAGACATATTCTCTACTCGTGCGTGGGTCTTTTATTACCGATGAAAGAAAATAAGCCATGTTACGGAGGAAAGTAAATTGAACCAAGAACAAATCAATGGCGATGATAAGAGAAAAGTCTTAAAAAGATTTATAAATTCGTTAAGAATCTTTCAAAGTATTTTGACGCTTTACCAACTAACAACACTTTGAGAAAAAGTGAGTAGGACCAACTTCGTACAGCTTGATTGGAAAGTAAAAACACTGCATTCAATATGCACCTTCCCGTTCATTCTAGCGGAAATCAGTATAAAACGGCATATTGAAGTAGCAGCCCAAGGACTTTCCGCTGTCATCATTGATGCAACGATACCCTTCCTTGCTGGAGCATCTTTTCAGTTACACAAAGTCAAACAGAGACAGCGTAAATGAAAGTAGATGCATCGTTTCATTTGAACATGCAAGGTAAAGGTAACCCTGTCTCTTCTGATGCGATGATCAAAACCTTTCTTGTCGGCACTAGCGTTGTTGGGATATTTATGTCGGTTATTGTATATAGGCTGATGAAACTGCCTACATAGGTATATTATATAAGCTTTCTACAAGAGGGAAAGTTGTTTAAGGTATGCAAAATTTGTTGATTCAGTGCGAAAGAAAATGTACTAGAGATGAACTAAAACAAAACCCTTCCATGCATGCATTGTAGACAAGAACCCTTTGCTTGTGGGTTGTTTTGGAGGTTGCCGGTTGTCGAACATCAATAAGCTTGCATACTACACAACTACAACAAACAAACTACAAAAGCTTCATAATAGCATTACTTCCGTACTTTTAACATAGAACATTTAGCCTTTTAAACAACTTTTGATGAAACGTATATTATTTCACGCTTATAATGGTTCGGTGTGTGGAGGTTTTGAGTTTGTCTTGGTTTCTATCATTTCATCATCATCACAATTAGCTCTGGGTATAGTCTATATCTATACCATGACCGTGTTGATTTTGGGTTGATGTTCGAGTTACTGTCATCATTCTCATTCGTTTTATCTCCCCTCTATAATTGTACCTTATTATTAAGAATTTCAAAGGCGATATTATTTGGATGATTAAAATTTAGAACAGCAGGAAACAAGATATAAAACCGCTCCCATCTTCAAGGGCTTTGATAAGCATGCAGAACAAATATATATGTAAATAAAATTTATACTTCTAAGAAGCTCTTTTTACTTATTAGGTATAACTTTCGCTTCTTTGAAAAAGTTCATAATATGTAAATAGTGTTGACGAAACAACAGTTTTCATATACCTAATCCGATAACCATGAGCTTTATAAAAAAATATACCAGAGATGAATATTCAAGGACTTGATGTGAAACACAAAAGGTTTCACGTTCGAATGAGTTTCACCTGCTTTGCTTTATCTCACGGATNAAGCATGCAGAACAAATATATATGTAAATAAAATTTATACTTCTAAGAAGCTCTTTTTACTTATTAGGTATAACTTTCGCTTCTTTGAAAAAGTTCATAACATGTAAATAGTGTTGACGAAACAACAGTTTTCATATACCTAATCCGATAACCATGAGCTTTATAAAAAATATACCAGAGATGAATATTCAAGGACTTGATGTGAAACACAAAAGGTTTCACGTTCGAATGAGTTTCACCTGCTTTGCTTTATCTCACGGATATACATTATGTAATAACACAATATATACATACTTATTTATACAGTGAAGAAAGTAATATTGTTTCCTTATCCTTTACACTTATTGTTAGTGATAATTTTAAAGCTGCTGAATGTATGTATGCATGTTTGTATAATGTGCTGAAGAACTCAGTCATATAAACAGAAGGCGAGACCTAGAATNAAAAAATATACCAGAGATGAATATTCAAGGACTTGATGTGAAACACAAAAGGTTTCACGTTCGAATGAGTTTCACCTGCTTTGCTTTATCTCACGGATATACATTATGTAATAACACAATATATACATACTTATTTATACAGTGAAGAAAGTAATATTGTTTCCTTATCCTTTACACTTATTGTTAGTGATAATTTTAAAGCTGCTGAATGTATGTATGCATGTTTGTATAATGTGCTGAAGAACTCAGTCATATAAACAGAAGGCGAGACCTAGAATTTCATATGAGTTTTATGCAGCTGGTTGTAGTGGAGGAGGGAAAGGATCAAAAGGAAAATGGAATAATAATGCAATTTGTACTAATGCAGTAATGAGCACTTTACCATTAACTTTGAGAAAGACGACTTTAGAAAGGCCTGAGCCCACATCATTGCGTGCCTCACAGAGATAGCTTCCTTCATCAGTTTTCCTCACGTGGTCGAAACGTATCGTGCCGTTAGAGTAGATTCCTGTAGTTGCCCCACTCAAGTCCTTATAGTCACCTGGTTGAGTGCCTGCGTAACACAAATATGTACACGTAGGTACTCATGTAATACATAAAACACGCACACAATTTATTCATGCTACATAAATATATATAATTATGTGGTTTTATTACCACAGCACACATAACAACAGTCCAAAAAGTTGGAAAAAGGAGGGGAAGCAAACAAACAAAAATAAGCACTTGTTAGCTTTCTCCTTCCTTTCTACCAATTTTTGGTACTAGAACCGCATGCTCCTCTAACTAAGTACTATTATTATTACTGTTATGTTTTTATGATACGACGGAAAGTGTGATAGGAGTGATAAATGGTAGCAGCATGAAATATTTATCGTTCCTCGTGTGCAATAAAGTTCCATTATATTTATATTTAATAGCTAATTCAGAAATGGATTTCATTTTGATTACACCCAATCTTCCTGCAGTTCTCCTAGAGAATAATAATACTAATATGGGTAAGTGTGAAATGAAGCAATAATTCTCAAGAGAAACTGAGGAGAAAGTTTAATCAAAATGTGACCTTTGACATACATTCATTATCAACAGTCCGCAGTTCACAACACAATATATAAAAATTTCTTTCAAATGAATTTAACTCTATCCTCGTAAATTAAATTGGAAAGAAGCTTGTGCTAACTATTGTGACGAGGGAGCAATATTTTGGCAAGCTTTATAAATAAAATTGGGCGTGTTCTGCTTAGTATAGCTTGTTTTTAAATCCAAAGTTAGCACTGTTTTCAAACATCCCATCATGTCGTAAAGTATATAGCACACCTCCATACTTTCAAGCTGCGGGGTTTTTCAATGCCTTCGCTAACAACATTAGCGTAAAATGTTTCTCTTTAAACACCATCCCAGAAGCGACTTAAAATAAAAAGTGGGAGAGGAACAAGGAAAAAAGAGTGACACATTTATTACCCGTGGCTCGTTTCCAGACAATTGACGGTTGAGGATGTCCATCAGCCTGGCAGTGGAGTGCAACCGACTGACCGGCAGCCACATTAATGTCACGCGGCTCCACTGTCCATTTGGGCGGAACTGAAATAATAAGAACAACGGTAACATTGAGAGATGTGGCATAGCAGTGTCGTTGATCTAGAAAAAAAACGGGACGAGATGAATGGCTAGTGCTAGATAGGCTTTATGTGTAGCATTTGTAGTAGCTGTAGTCAGCAACAGGGCCAGGGGAATAATGCAAAGTCAAGTAGACAGAGAGGAAGAGTATAGAAATAGAGAATCCAGCAGTGAAAAATATAAGGGACGAGCGGTAGAAAAGTGTGAAGTCAACAGAAAGGAGAACGGCTAAAGAACAGCTCAATTCTTTCTAACACTTTAAAAGCATGCCGGATTGGGTCATTTTGAAGGGCTTTTTACGTTCAACGATCAATTCCATTCAATAGACGGTTCAAAGAATAGAGTTGCGTACGTTGAAGACTTTATAGGAAAAAGGTTTTCTATTTTGTTCTGTTTTGAGAGTAGTAGTACAAAAGGAAATACTTACTTTGTACAGTTAGCTCAGACGAGAAATACTCCCGGCCAGCGGAGTTCTCTGCAATGCATGTGTATTTACCTATAGCAGCAGATAAAATGGGTAGGAATAAGTGTAAAAAAGACTGATCGTATAAAAAATAATCACGCAATGAAGAAATGGAAAAGTTCAGATAATACTCGTACCATTATGGGACGATGATAATGACTCGATTATCAAAGTGCTTGTATATTCGTCAGGAATCCTTATATTTAAACCCTGCGTCAAACAATTAAATTATACTCATTGTTCATTATGAATTCATAAAAATGCCTAGCAAATAAACAATCCACAAATGTGCGCGCCATTTATAGCGGTTCCAATCCTACGCACAAGATTTAGGATACATATTCGTGTACACTGCGTATTTTGGTTATAGCAAGTATTTTGGGAAACCGTTTTAACCTGTGTTGTAGCAGCAGAGATCGGCTTTCCCTCAAACTCCCAAACGAGATCGATGGGACGATCACCTTCCAGCACTGTGCATGATACTGCAGCTCGCATTCCTTCCCTCAGTAAATGGTTTGTGAATTGGAATGGCATGATTTTGGGAGGAACTGTTAGGACAATAGAAACAGTGTGCAGCAAATATTTTATCAGTATGATATCTTTTGTTCAATTTTCTAGTCCATGTCCACATGCTGTGGTTTTAGCAAAATTATGACTGAATGAAAACACCCATTCAGTCGGCTCGGGATGAAGACAGCCCCTGTCGGTTTTTCGCGTGACATGTAAATATACCTTCATCCGTCCCTTTTTGAATGTGCTCAATAATGAGCGTTCCGTTTGGGTACACCCTTTGCATTCTATTGACTGGAAGAACATTTCCAGCTATTCACAAAACAATACAAAACACGTTTATAAATTTTACTCCCATTATAAAGACACATTCAGTTCCAATTGAAATCCGATATTGTATAACATGTTATCGTAAAGTTACTCTTCTATGTAGATGTATGCGTAGGTAGTTTCATTTACGCATTGTATGCTGTTTTAAACCAATGTAAACTGATTTTGAGGCCATTTTTATTAAACCTTCATTGGATGACTCATAGTAAAATGAATAGACAAAATATGGTTATTAAAGATAATAGACTAGCATATGTAAATACATTTGTTATATACTATTACATGGAAAGTCATACAAAAATATTATTCATTAGTTTGTCAGGCTTTGCTCTGCTTTCACAACTTTCCGCCACAATAAACTTTCATGTTTTCCATCAAACCTAGAATCAGCATTGGGAATTGGCATATCGAACTTGCTTGCTATGAATGTCATTTTCTCGTATCGTTGAACAAAATAACCCCATATTTTTGTACTTGCATCATGCTTCCTGCCCACGCAAATTGTAAAAATACTTTTACTCGAATGGAAATGGAAAACACTTCATTGTCGCATTTATCCTGTACTAAATGCACTCTATGTAGCAATGGAACAGTCACAGGAAATAGCTGCAGTTAGAACTCTCTGAAAATTACAAACTTCAAAATATGTAGTCCTTTTTACTGGCAGTCCATGTAGGCCACCCGTATCTACATACGCTAAAAACAGCATTATCTCATGTCTTTTCTCTTCTGCTTTTACATTTTTCTTTTGTATTAAAAACTAGCTTGAAAAGTGGAAAGAGTGGGAGGATTTTTT
Organism: Coecobrya sp. COE2; assembly: GCA_027743765.1. Classification (NCBI taxonomy): domain Eukaryota; kingdom Metazoa; phylum Arthropoda; class Collembola; order Entomobryomorpha; family Entomobryidae; genus Coecobrya; species Coecobrya sp. COE2. The sequence continues at coordinate 17,879 of JAHZMV010000928.1, forward strand.
TGCTCTCTCAGATGAGTAAAAGCTACTAAAAAGTATACGACATAAAGAGGCACATCGTTAATAATTCAATTAATCCCATGTAAAAGCTACAATATGTTCCATACTGGGAATATGAAACTGAATGAATGAAACAGTCTTCTATTTTTGCCTTGTATCCCATTCCAACTTGATATAAGTTGATATAAGAGTTATGCACGTATATAGGTATACGATGTATGCAAAGCTATTATCTTGTCATGTCAAGTTGGCATTAATAATGCACTAATTGCTTGTGGCACTTTCAATTTTTCCCTTCACACGCTAATTGCATGCCTGTAGGACATTTGCTTACGGTTTCATGTATAGAGTTGAGGTAAAAGAAGGAAAATTCTCATGGTTTTATGGCTCATAGAGACAAATATCATCATAATAATAACAATGTGAATGAAACATTTTCTCTCACATTTTTACATTGTCCAAGACATTCGATCTGATAAAAGCTAGTATAGTCACAAGCGCCATTATTACCACCGACTTATTTCAGGACAAAACGCTTATACACACTTGCACACACACGCACACGTTTTCTGTATTCGTCAGAGTATAATCGCACGGAAAATACAATGGTGGAATGAAGATGATGGCAAGATATTAATGATAATATATTCATTTGTACAACTCGTTCCAGACATTTAAATAGAAATGGAGTAATATTTTGGATATTTCTTTTAGTCATGCCATATTTCCCGTTGTACGTAAGAATTCCAACAGTTTATCATTTATTATTAGCTTTGTAGCGGTGTTTATATAAGTATACCAAATAATATGTATCGGTATATTTGAATTTTGGGTGCATGTTCTCAGGGAATTAGTGATATATAATCCATAATATTTCGACAAATAATCAAGTCAGATCAAAACTTACATAGCTATTTGTAATATCAATATTGTGGAATATGTTATAGCTACATTTATT
>JAHZMV010000929.1:0-11021 GCA_027743765.1 Coecobrya sp. COE2
CAGAAGGATATGCAATGGCGATATGATTTAAGGTTCGAATAATATGTTACACTTATATGAATTCGTACCAGTTTTAGATTTTTGGTAAACCTCAACGCCGAAAAGGGATTTTATCAACAAGGGCGCCATGTAAATTACATAGGTGGAACGTAAATAATCACAAATGTACACATTAATAATGGCGATCGTAATTATAAAATTCCTAACTGTATAACTGTAATTTTCTGAAAACGCTACAAAATATTGAACTTAAATTGGCAAGCATAAAAACATAGGTAGTCATATACCAATTCCCGAATTCAATTCTGATAACATCATGCATTTCGAGACAACTCCCCTGTTTCGTCCCTAAAACTCATACTAATAACTCATATGTATCACTACTTGGAGAACTCATTCATGAATGACATTTATTCACGGTTGTAGAATCTTCCACAGGTTCTGTGAGATTTTAACATAGGCAGGATAGGCGGCTTTGTCCGATGTTCTGCCACTAATACATTACGTATATCACAGACCCTTCATGTTCTGCGAGCCAGGCTCCCGGCTCTGGAGGATTATGCAGCCGTGCATTTATTGCAACAGAAGTGCTATACAGTTTGATCTCTTACATTCACTTATTTTTCTTTCTCAAATTCCCTAAGTTTTTTTTATGTGGGCAATAATAACCAAGAAATCGCCAAAACTCCTGCACAATGGATCACGTTTTGTGCCACTTACTTTTATTTCTTAGTGTGCAGCAAGAGCAAAAACTCTATTTTTTATCGTGAACTTGAAAGTAAACACGTATTTCAATAATATCTTTCAATAGCAATGTAAAAAAAGGTATACTGAAATGCATTTCTTCTACCAGGTTTAAAAAAAGAAAGGAATCAAATCTACCGTATCTTTGTGTTTGGAATGGGCCCATGGAGAAAGATTTCAGAGAAATTATATTACACATTTTGCGGCTGTACGATAAAAAAAACTCTCTCATCTGCTCCATTTCCGATATTCTCAGTTCCATTTAAACAAGTGATTCATGATTCCTCTCTTTTTCTCTCTCATGACAATGGCGTAAAAACTAGCCGAAAACTCAACAAGAGAGCTCTCAATCTCACTTTCACCCTATTATTTGGTGCATGGGCAATATAATGTTGAAATTTTTTGAATGGCCTTATGTTTCTCAAAAGAGGAAATAATGGTTTTTTTCGAGAGATATGCGCAATGAAATAGAATAAAGACGGTGTCTGCATAAAAGGAATGAAAGGAAAGGGAAAATAAGAGTAAGAGAGGTACATAAAAATATTTTTTGGTTTTTGCCTGCTTTCTTCGAGGTAGGGAATTTGAGAGGTACATATAATAGTGGTGCATGGTTGTACAATGAATGTCATTCCATTTTTAGTTTGGAAAGAATTTAGTACAATAAATTTTGAATGAATAAAAGGCTTACCTACTCATATAATGGAAAGCGACATAAGAGATGAAAAGGAGTTGGAAGAAAATGGAAACGAAATTGAAAACATTGGAGGTAAGTAAGGTACATGATAAGAGTGTTTTAGAAAGGATTTTAGTTGTACTTCTCACTTGACCACAGATGCTAAACGATATTTTCTGGAAAATATAATTTTATTGTAATCTTATGACGACATAATGTGTATTATATGCAGTTACATACTAAATGGTTAGATAGATGCAACTGAGCCTGGTTTTTGCTTGTATTACTTACCAAAGTTGTCAATTAGTAACAGGCAACATTGAACTTACTGTCACCTATAGCGTCTCAACAAAAACCGAAGGTTTTGTATGTTAAATAAAGTAGACCAATTTGCGTGTAGCTAATTGTACCTGCATATTTTTTATCAAAAGTATATTTGAGTTTTCCATATAAATATTTAATTAGAAAATTCATTAGCTAATATACAGAGGGCAAACACCCATCTATGCCTATAAATTAACAGGAAAATGCTTATTTAGTTACATACGACATTTAACTAAAACAAAAAGATTTGATAAAAATATTAAAAAATGGCGATTTTAATTTTTTGGTGTAATTAAACGATAATGATGATTATTTGGATACATATTGCAACTACCATAAAGCAATACTGTTTAACTTTACAAGTAGAAAAACTCAAAACAAATGTTTCACAACTTTCACCGAACGGAAAATAATTTATCGTTGATTGTATGAAATATACTTTTGATTTAATATGAAGCATTATATTTTCAAATACAGTTGACCAAACTGACATTAATGGGATTAATGCCCTCTCAAGTAACTCTATCACAATTGTAAAAAAAATTATTCAGAATTACAGGTTACATTACTGAGTATATCATATATGTTCACAATTCATGTTTTTTAAAAACGTATTACGCAACTGTGATTCAAGTTCTGTTTTATATTTATTACTTTAGTGAATGCGATATTGAACTGAATTAAGCCGTTAAAAGTGTAGGAGAAGTGTAGCAAAAAGTGTAAAAAAAAATCTTTCAAGTTATAAGTAATATTGACACCGCATTATACCAAACTTTCCCCGACACACCACCTAATATCCTATAATATTACACTTTACGTATTCAAAGTACTTGTTTAGCATATTTAAAGATGCTGTGTGGTACCTCTTCATAAAAAGATTGAAAGTAAGTCACATAAAATAAGTATATTTCCCTCAAGGAGTCAATTTTTGAAATGCTGAAATATTCCACTATAAACCAAGTTTTTTTTGCGTAACGATCTCACACTTTTCCCAGGAAAAAAATTTTCTCTCTCTATGAACTCAACATCATTACAGCATAGTCACTTGACTCAATTCTCACTTTTTTTCCTTTCGCTTTCCATCAATGGAATGATGGCAATATTCTGAAAAAGAGAAAAAAAGTGTGAAGCAATATAATATTCAAAAAAAAATTTCTAGCATAGTTTACACGCCACTCTTCTAGAAGCAGGGCAAAAAACCGGTACTCTCATATAGACAACAACACAACAACATAACTATCATCACATACTTCTTTTTTACACGCAAAAAAACTTACACAGGTTACCTAAGTGTGAAGGAGAGCAAACGAGCGTGAGTAATATCTATTTTTAACAACAACTATAACTTCACTTTTCCCTCTATATATTTTACATATCCTAGCCAAAGGAGGAATNCAAACGAGCGTGAGTAATATCTATTTTTAACAACAACTATAACTTCACTTTTCCCTCTATATATTTTACATATCCTAGCCAAAGGAGGAATAAAAGATGAGATGACATTAGCAAGTGAATTTTTTTTCTAAGTAGTAAACATGCATATAAATATATGCAGAGTTGAGAGTAAGCAACATTACGAAAAATACAGTCTAAAAGTGAACGCTAAAAACTTTGTACTGTGTGGAGCGACAGGATGAAGGAGCAAAATCTCTGGTTTGAAAGTTGAAGCGTGAGAAAAAAAAAGAAGATGCAACGTAAAAATGAAACAAGTTATTTTGTATATAAAATATATACATAAGTTTGTACTTTGGGATAAGGACGAAAAAAATGCACACATTACGTAAGTACGGTGTATATATTTTCTCCATTTCCTGCTATACGCGGCTTTCTCTCTGGGAAAGTGCAACTTATATAGCGACGTTGATGTTTCTCAGGTTTTTTTTTGCAAAATGTTAGAAAATACGTGCTTATACCGCAACAGCTACTATTCAAGAGCGGATATGAGATAAGCATGAAAACGCAAGAGCATTTGGATGGATGTATCTACGGACTACACAAGTTGCTTTGCTGCGTGTGTGTGTGTCTCTTTTTCCCTGTTGTGTGTGTAGAGGATGGAAGTGGCTATTATGGAGTGGATAATGTGGAAAGGAAGACGCGAGACAGCAGAAAATTAGGTTACTCTGCTACTTCTGAATTATTTATGAGACAGAGCCAGTGAGTGAATGCTTGCTTACAGGAGAAGAAGTAGTGGATGGCTTTCCTGTTTTGACTATATTATATATAAAGTAGTTGTGTGTCCTCGAGTGAGGAAGGAATCCAGTTTATATACGAAAAATTTTTTTTGTACAATTATGTGCGAGTCGCACACACACACACTGCTTGTAACATCACATAACAGCACAGACACAGAGAAAACTTATATCATTTTGTTTCGTCAGTATTAACTGGGGAACTTTATCCATTAGATATCGTTTCAGAGCCGGGCGGAAGGAGAGAGAGAGAGAGATGAAGATGGCACAAAACACCACACATTTATATATCTATAATGGATGTGTGCACATTTTTTGGAAGCTTGGTGTGCTCTGCTGTTGTCCTCCTAATGTATATTTTAAGGCAGGGAAAGAGGAATGGAGACTGGAGTTTTGCGAAATATTACATGCGCTTGTATTGTGAGAAGAGGATGTTGGTATTTTGCATAACGATTTGAACAACCTAAAATCTACTGGCAGCAGAGCAGAGTGTGCTGTCTGGAAATGTTAATGTCCTCACAGTCAAAAGCTACCAAACCACGATGAACGTGATAATTATGGAGAGATATGGCTTGTGACAAGTTTCCTAACTTGACGTTTTGACCGTTGAAAATATCAAACGTGGATTTGGCAGTGGAAAGAGAATAGAATGTGATCTGGTGGAGATCTAGATATTTTATACAGAATATAGTTTTTTTAATGTTATTTTTCTAACCATACCAGTACAAATACATCTAAATGCTGGATTGTTTTGCGTTGCTCCAACGCCATAAGATTTATTCCAATGTAGAACTTGTGGGTAAGCTAGACAAGATTATCTCGTCAACCTTCTCAAGTAATACAGTATAAATAACAGCTGCTTATAATGTACTCCCTTCCAATCCACCCCTGTCATAATTTGTAATTAAGTGCAATTAAGTAGATGAAACGACACATTGCATCCTCCATTTTCCACACTGTTTAGTTTGCTGCTGTGTGCCGTCACATTATTAAGAATTCATCTCGAGAGAGAGAGATATTATATTATAGGACAATATGGCGAATGAAGGAAAGTAAAGACATCCTGTCACGAGAATAATATCGTGTGTTTGCAAAATAACTTGGAAATTCCGGACGAGTTTACTAACAAGCGGATCAGTGTATAAATACAAACTAGTAGATAGTAGTAACGCTACTAAAAATGGATAGAAAACAAAACTGTGGGTGATGCTGAATCATGTCCCCCGTCGACTTGTTTGCATTCTGTATTAACGCTGAGTATGCGAGTCTATAATCGGATATTTGATACCAGCGGGTTGCTATCGCTAATTCTTGTCTTCTACAATGGCACCACTTGGGTGGACGTACTCGAATTCTCGGTTGTATGAAACTGTAGCTGCTGGATAAATATACACTTAATATTTTATAGTTTATCTAGCAAAAAATTATAACGACTTGATATAATCAATGGGAAACCCAAGATGATATCTCCGGGAGAATGTATCCATGCTTGTCTTGGGGAAATCATTATCGTGCACGTTGCGAGACAGTATTCAATCTTACGTTATTTGTAAACATGCAGCATTCGATGAATAGCGAAGCTAGGTAATTGGTGCAACCAGAGTTCCCATCTGTATTTTGGTGCGTTTTCTCAAAAACTACGAAATGTAAAAAACTCAAGGATTTCACATTTCCAGAAGCGCACAATAAAATGGTCAGAAGTTAACAAGTCTAAAGAAACAGAACACCGCTTCTTGACGACAATTGCGTATACATTAATTTTGCATTGACTTCAAGCCGTAAACTTGACTATAACAACTTGTATCTATATCTATCTATTTGTTGGAATTTTATATGAGCACAGTTTTATACAATTTGATATTCATTTTATCCGCCCGCTTCTTGATGATACGACTGTAGTAAGACAGCGAGAATTAAATATTGGATCTAGAAGAGAAAAGGGTCATGGCAGAGGAGAAAGCAAAAGTGACAAAGCGAAAGCTATACGTTACACAAAATAGGTATATGTTCTTTGTACTGTGAAGCCAACGTTAGTATTCTCAATGTTGCACGTACATAACGCCGAAATAGAAAGTTAAATGTGTATCGCAATCGAACATTTTTACGGACTCTGTTTTCAAATTTTCTATCCCCTCAGCCGTCTACAATAAAAGGCGTAACGTTGAATATATTTCTTTCCTTTCTTTTTCCAGTATTCAATCCTTGACAAAATCCAACAACGCTTATTGTTCATGCATTATTCTAAAGCTACTGTATTTATTCATGAATCTGTTAGGGTAAAGATAATTTTAATTCAAATCATGTCGGCAAAAAAGGGTAGAAATAAAAGTAGACGGCACATATATATTACCTTTTGTTGTACCTCAGGTCTCCTAAAAGTGTTGATGAGATGTGTAGGAAGGGCGATAGAGAGAGAGCAAAAAGTCGGATAGGCAAATGTAGTCGAATTGAGCGACAAAAATGGAAGGAAAACGGAATAACAAAAGCGAGAAGTGAGGAGAGATGTTTACTCAGGAGCAGAAGCAGCAGCGGACGTATCAAACTGATGACTCAAAGAAATCCTTGTGTGTATTCTCTTTTCAGTGACTTGTGACAGGAGGCTTTATAATGGATTCATTCGAAAAAGAAAGGACGGGTGAAAATATAAATAAATAAAAATGCCATGTGCCAGTTGCTATCCTTTCACTTTTCTTTTCATTGTGTTTTGCGGCAAGTGTATTAAAATATCCTTTCGTTGTAAAATAACGAAGACAATTTTAAATTTTAACCTGATTTTTTCAAGATATTGAATGTTTTACGCACGCACATGCGTTTAGTTAATAGCTATGATAAAATTAAAAACGAAAGTGTAATATTTTGCAAAATATAAACGCCGGATAGAATTTTATATAAAAATTTTTGATCAAATTACAGATAGATAGGCAGAATCCATCATATGTCAGAGTTTAGATATTTAAATACTAAAAATAAAATTCAATCGAATTTTGACAAAAATGTTAAGGGCACCACTGCCATGCATGTAGGCCATGCAAGCAACCCCGTGAAATTGAAATCGTACCCTCAATCTTTTTAAGTGTTGGCACTTTTGTGCTCCCTCTCCCATTAAACCCCGTAGATAAATAAGCCTTTTGTGTTAATTCAACCACAAGTGGCAGTTTTGGTCCAATACACGGTGAATAACTCAACTTTGAGCTGTTTTATTATACCCAAAAATTCCAAATGTTTCTTCAAGAAGAGCAAACAAAAGCGACAGGACTGAGAGAGGGCCATTAATCAACTTCTCGTTTTTCCGAGATTCACAAAAAGTCTCCATGTGCGCACTTTTATATCTACACAATCCCAATTTCTGCCATCCATCATTGAGCGACCTGAAAGAAGAAAAAAAAACTGGAGGAAAGAAAAGGAAGACTATATTATTTTCTATCGCCGCCGTTACATTAACGCTAGAAACGAGAACCAATGAATAGAGAAGCGGACGTAATAAATGCAAAAGAAGAGAAAGGCGAAATGGAAACATGAAAAAAGAGCAGCAGTAGTAGTAATCGTTGCGTATCATTATAAGAAATACCCTTTGAGTTTGGACAATAAACTAAGCATATTTTTTTGAATAAATGGATTCATATACATAAAGTCTTAAAACCGGAGATCACCATTACGGCAAGTAATCCTTGTGTATCATTATAAGAAATACCCTTTGAGTTTGGACAATAAACTAAGCATATTTTTTTGAATAAATGGATTCATATACATAAAGTCTTAAAACCGGAGATCACCATTACGGCGATCCCCGCAGGACGATTTACAAGGAAATCAAATCCCCCATCCTATTTTTCCCTGTGAAGTAAGTACTACTTAGAGAGAGGCCACCAACCATCACGTTTTACTTGCTCATATGATACCTCTAAGATTGCATATTGTTAGTTTAGTGGAAATACTAAAGAAAAAAAAATATGCGCGCAAGAGGTGCCATTTAACATTCTATTGTGTAGCGGGATGATGACGATAATAACTGTTATAACAAATGAGATTTCGTACACCATTCATAACATAAAATACAAAAATGAGACAGGCTAGGCCAAGAAAATAATGATACTTTGCGGATTATCTGCCATAAAACACCGTTTTATATGCCAGCTTACGACCACTCACAACCAAAAATGATAATGATTACTGTACTACGTAGGGACATAAACGGAGTTTGTGTGTGTGTGTGGGAGGTTTCAAAAGAGCGTATCTTAAGCAAACCCTAAAAAACTTGGATAAGACGAGATACTTGGTGAATATTAAAAGATGATATGAATAGCGGAGTGTTATCTGTTCTCGTACAGTATTTAAACATGCCACATTCCATTATTCTTCGTTTTTGTAAACCATCCCAAAAATCGTATACGTCGTGCAGACTATACCCATTCTCTCGCTTCAATTCCACCGGAAATGAAAATATATGGGATGTTAAGCTATCCTAGGTGTTATATAAACTTACATGAAATATTTAAACCGATGAGTATGCATAGGCATAAGAATGTCATAAAAAAGTACATATTTTTACGCGTTATTGGAAGAGGGCCCAAATATTAGCACTAAAGACCATTGAAAGTTGACGCATGTCACATATGTATACTACAAGGGCTAAATCGTCCATTTGATTTACGAGACTTGGGAAAGTTTTACGTCAGTTAATTAATATTTTGCTTCAACCGGACACAAATCAGATGCTCATCTGTCCAAAGAAGACGAATATCAATATGCAAATTTTTTTTGGAGTGACGTCAAAAAAGTACAGTGGCTCAATTGTAAAATTTTGCACGCTGAAAGATTAATCCAATTAAAAATAAAGAATGCGAAATACCAAAGTCATAATTTCATAACATTTCTACATTCTGGAATCGCTGACGACAATGACTGTATTGTATTTTTATCCATTTTTTCTGTGAATTGACAAACGAAAAAAATTCTAGTTTTCGTGATCACGATTCACTCGAGAGAGATATATATATTTTTAACGATTTAGTCTTTTCCCTTTGGATTTTGTAATTCAGATTCACTGCACGCCTCACTGGTTCGCTATTAACTTAAAATCTGAATATAGAATACATAAAGAATACTAATAATTTATCCCAGGGAAAGGACTTCAAAAAGAAAGAATGGCGTCTTTCGTATTCACAGGTTTACAATTCCGAATCCTAGCACCCAACAACCTCCAACCAGTTCCAAAAAATAATCTGTGACTTCATTGGTAAGCAGTTGTAAGAGTAGCTAACCAGACAGACCCAGAGAAAAGTTCATTCAGTCTAGTTATTATTGTCATCATCAAAGACCGTGAATTCTAATGTTTCAAAAGGGAAAAGTGTTGGAAGGAAATATTATGATAAAGCTGTACATGCTCCACTCTACACTATTAGCCTTCTGACATTACTCCAAATTCAATACGCACCTAATGAGTGAATCAAGCGTCGTCATCACACTCTCTGTGTGTGCAGTGCAGTGTGTGGCCCTAGTGGAATAAGAGTAAGATGCTGAGTTGAGCTGTCGAGCTCTCGAAGGAGAATTAAATTCATGAATAGAATGCTAATGAAGGGGCATGGAAGCTTCCTGCCTGAAGCTTCTCTCTCTCTGTGTGTGCAGACAAAATTTTTATATTTTCACAATTCTCAACTTTCTATCATTCCATGAGCTGAACTCAGTAACTTTTAGGGTACACGCGCTGCCCACGTCTTCGTCAGCACTATTCACAACATTTTATCAATACATCTTTAAACACCTCACAAAGACAGCCTAAAATAGAATTAAATTCATGAATAGAATGCTAATGAAGGGGCATGGAAGCTTCCTGCCTGAAGCTTTCTGTGTGTGCAGACAAAATTTTGATATTTTCACAATTCTCAACTTTCTATCATTCCATGAACTGAAACTCAGTAACTTTTAGGGTACACGCGCTGCCCACGTCTTCGTCAGCACTATTCACAACATTTTATCAATACATCTTTAAACACCTCACAAAGACAACCTAAAATTTATACAAAACTATTCATGAGCTTTATTCATTTCCAAGTCGGGAAAAGATTCATAGTCACACGGTTTTATAATCGGCTTCGGCTCCCGTTTTTCAGTGTGTTTAAGGGAGAAAGAAAGATTAGCATCTCAAAAATTTGTTCATATTTTGTTGTATACCTTTTAAATAGTTCACTTTGAAAGTTAAACAAGTTCACGGCTATTTCAGAGTTTGAGACCTTTTGAGAAAAGAGGAAGTTGGAAAATAATTTTTGGAATCCCAAATTTTGTACTGTATTGAGTTCCTGTGGAGCTGAACTTTCACTTTGAATGGATGTTATTTCCGACGCGTTCTGACGGTATAAATTTATTTTATGTGCTGTTGTTCTTTTTTTTGCTACTTTAGTTGCTAGTATATTGTGTATAACCACGTGTAGTTTTGTGTAAACATCCTACTAGCATTTATGGAAATAATTTCATGGCCTTCTACTTTCACCATTTACAATTTTTAAAGACTTTCATCAGTTATGTAGTTTGGTTATCATGATTCATAAATGCAAATCAATGTTTAAAATTTGCATCATATTCTGATTCCTGCTTCATTTCTTTAAAGATGAATACATTCGATTCCCGAATAGACGATTATTTGTCATTTTGAAATCATTTTTGGAGAAATAGAAGTAGGTGGAACGAATTCATCTTCCTATATATTTTATTAGGCATTTGGATTGATTGAAATATGAAAACTAATTCATGTCTACTCCTTGTTATCTTTTTATCAAAATTTATCTAACCGCAGAAAATGTACATATTAGTTACTACGCAGAAAGTAACAGAAAAGATGGAAACAAAGATGGAGAGGGGAATAAAACCAAGATGGAAAGCAAATATTGAATATGAAATATTAAAATGGGAATCAAAGCAAGAGAGTCATGGCCCTGAACCTGAAATTTGATTCAGCTCCTTTTCAGATGATTCTATTGGGTCGGTATAATAATCAAGAAAAACTTCTTGTATCGGTGAATCTTGTCGAAATTTTATTGCCGAATTGCAAACTTGTCGAATTATGTTTCTTGTCGAATTTTTGTTGTCGAACGTTT
>JAHZMV010000930.1:0-19502 GCA_027743765.1 Coecobrya sp. COE2
GTGCGTACGTTGTACTAAAAGAAACATGAGAGTAATTTTACCGAAACTCACACCACATTAAACTTGTGCATTTATTTTGCTCCTCCCAACATGAGTTTATCTTTCACACAACTCTTTCTAAATAGCTTCTTTATGCAAGTTCACAACTAGGCAATGTGACAAAGACTAATCTATGTTCAAATTATTTTAGCAAAAATATTATGAGAAAAGCATCCCGAACTTTTAACAAAGACGTTTTATTTTCATGGGATATTTATAGTCTTTATGCAATCTTAAACCATGTTATGTTGTGACACTCCCATTTGGTACAGTATTAACTGATGCGCAACATAAAACAAACTAACTAACAGAAGCTGGAGTTGTTTCGAACAATATAAAGTTTTTATGGAATGGAGTTTTCTGATAACGAGTTTGGCAACTTTATCTCTAAATCAAGTTTTATTCCGGATTTTAATGATTTGCCATGTTTCGTTAAAGCAAAAAGCATGCTTTCCAGATTCGATAGATGAAGAGAATGACGCACTCTTTTGGAATGCTTGTACAATTTTTTACTATGAAGGAAAGTTTTAAAAATATTAAATTAAAACTATAACCTGGAAGATATCAAGAAAACAAATATTTCGTGTAATGTGGAGATATAATAATTGTGGAAGGGCTTTATTTCCTTATTGTCAATCTGGGGATAATTACAGTGTTTTACTTTACCTTTCATGCAACAAAGATGAATAAAACAATGCTACACATTTGGTCGCTTTATAAGTGTACATCAGAATTAGAACAAAGATGAAGATTCGTTTGCCTACAAGCAACAGGCAGGGTAAATAAATACTCTGCATTAAAGCAGCTAGTAAAATTAGTTGACCTGAAACCCCATTTTTTTGCTGTAGTATGGTTTCCTGAATAGGATAGAATATTTTATTCTATTGCTAGAATTTAGATAGGCGCTGCTTGTTTCTTCATTTTCAGCGTGAATCCCATCAAACTACTTTTATGATACATCAAATGATTTCAAAACAATTTTCACGGCATATCTTGCTTGATATTATGCTTAAATTGAAGTCATCAAGTCTCTTTGCTGTGGAATTGTTAAATTGAAGAAAGACAAGAAACAACCTAAAATAACACATATAAACCTTGAAAGATAAAATGCCAAAGTTCCTATACATTCCTTTGGTTTGTCAAAGAAGCCAATGTGTCCGACCAGGACCACCGATATCATAAAATCATGTCAATCCAAATAATGGCAATTTATTTTCAAGTACAACTTCTGAAGCCTAAAAATATAGCATGTTATTGAAGAGGGGCGAAATAATGGACTACAAATCATGTCGTAAATATGTCTTGAGAACATATTGTATACATAGGTACCTATGTGAAATTAATATTTTATATGGTTTTTTGCAATATTGCAAGTAAAAACTAGAACCGCCTCCAGCAAACTGGTTACAGTCCGAAAAACCGAGTAAAAAGTACCCTTGCAAAAAGTTGATGTAGGTAAGTTTTTGGTTTCATGTAAACAAAGCTATCAAACAGTTTTAATGACAATAGAAGTAAGGCTAAATGTGATTGGCTTTATGCTAATGAACTTTGATGAACGTACTAGATACTAGATCTTTTAGCTTAGGATATAATCTTAAACCTGATCAATTTGCAACTATCATAAAATGAATTGGGTAGCCTGACGTCACAGGAATTGTTTCGAAAAATAGTGACCTTGAACGAATAGCTTTTAGGTAATCAATATCCGATATCCAATCAACTCACATGATAACCCAGATCTGAAAGCATCTTCCTGAACAACAACATTAGGTATGTTACTCAAATTTAATTTGAACCGGTTTACGTTTTCCCAACATTGATTGGCTTTAAAAAAACTGCGAAAAACACAAAATATGACTGCCATTATGCTACTTGTCTGCGTATTCCTTGGATGAGATACATACCATCACGAATTTGAATGAAATGTAATCAGGTTTAAAACGGTAAATCTATTGTCATAGGTCAATGTTAACCCGTTTACCCTTTACATGTCTTAAACATTACTAGTAAATACATCAAGTTGTTCATTTTTGTGTTTATATGTACGAAACAATAGTAATAATTTTATTAACTGTGGTCAGCATATTATGAAAAATGAATTAACAAAACATAAACAACAACACTAGGTTCACAGTAAAGTAGGTAAATTAATAGTATTTTCACCAAACAAGTAGGTAGCTTTGTAATGTGCACTTAGATTTCATCCGGGACTCCGTACACGAATTAAGGGCTACGCAGAAAATGAATAAAAACCAACGTTTTTATTCGGATAGAAATAATAATAATCTTCATTCAACCTGCCAGCTAATCATACTGGTATAAATTATAACAATAATACAATATCTATAAATTTATAGTGTGTTTAACTTATCTGAAAGCCTCTACAAATCACAACACCTACTTACATGATACGTTACAGGTAAATATGAACGAAAACTTAATGAAGACATATCGGTGTCATATTTTCAAACCAGGAGCAAGTTGGCTAAATTCATATTTTGCAGATCCGTTTTGAAAAATTATTCAGTCTAAGCACATCCCTCCATCAATATCATCTAAAGCATCAATGCCCCCTGGAGCTGCTCCACCCAGTGTAGGGAATAACGAAGATAGGTCCCCTTGATAAGCAAATGTTGATGACTCCTTTTGTTTCTGCTGTTCATTAACTTCTTCAACGTGTTCAACTTCGTCCTCGTCAGGTTTAGCTGGTGAAGTCGGAGGACTATTCTCAGTGTTCATTGGTTCATCATCGTCAACTGAAATAGGCGGTGGTGCAGACTTCCTAGCAAATACCTGTTTCTGTTTTCTAGAAGCTGGTCCGGGAGTATATTTTTTCGCTGGTTGTTCAGTTTGTCCATTGCTTTCAGATGAATACCTCCGATTTAAAGACAGCGTATTTGGCGAATCAATCTGTATCTTGGAAGTGGTCGCAACACTGATTTGGTTGGAACCAACAACTTCTTCCATGCTAATTTCAGCTTCATAATTTGTCAAAAATTCCGCTCCAGTGTGCTCCCGAGTCACATGTGCATTAAGCTGTTGTTGACGATTAAACGTTGCAGAACAGTATTGACATTGATATGGGGACACTCCAGTGTGGTTTTTGTAATGACGAACGTAATCATGTTCGTCAGCAGTTTGATATGAGCAAATACTGCAGTAGAAATTGTTGTCTGAAATTAAAAAAATACGTTATGTTATTATGTATTTATTGTGATTTCGCTAATCAACATGTCATATCAACTAAGGAAAACACTGTGGTTGCAGCTTACCTGGTTCTGGGTTATCCACTTCCATTGTGGTATCTTGCGAGTTAGAGTTATCATTATTTCCATTTAGTTCCTGAATGAATTGAGTGATACTGCCTTTCCCAACTTCGGGATGTGAACGCTGGATGTGGGTAACCAAGCTAGCACGTACGGTCATACATCTTGAGCAAACTTTACAAACGTAAATTGGATTTCCGGCTTTTGCAGTTTTGCTCCCACCCGAAGGTTTGGGTGGAGGTGGGGTCGATGGTGTAGGTGGCACAAAATCCTCATTAGACCCAATTGTAACAACACCTTGATCGCGTTGGCTGTTTAAATGAGGATGAGCCTTGGAAATGTGTCTTCTAACGTTCGCAGCGGAATCCTTTCTTTGGCCACAAAATTTACAAGCATATGCTATGTCAGAACTTTCAGACATTTCAGGAACAGAATATGATGACTCTTGAATTTCTGGCGATTTCCACTCTGTATCAGTATCCTTTGCTCTTGGTCGTCGAGTAGTGCCACGAGGTATAATGACTTCATCGTCATCGTCTTCCAAGTAATCATTATAACGCACATTGCTGCGTCGCCTCCTAGGAGTATCAGCATAATCATCATAAAGCTTCCCAATCATATTTTCTGCATGGTCTGGTCCATATTCACTATGCATTCTTCGAATATGCCTACGTGTCCCCTCCGCCGTATCAAACTTTTTATTACAGAGCTTGCATTGAAACATGTGCGACGATAAATTGAAATCTGACCCCGTGGAATGATTTTCTCCCATTGCAAGTTGAACAGCTCTATTATGTTCTGCTATTTCATCAGCAATGCTGAAGGTGGGAATAGATGGGGGGACCGGTTCGGGAGTAGGAGGCTGTTCTGGTTCGGGGAAGGAATCGTCCACTACTGGGCCATCATCATCATCATCAGAGTCTATTGTAACAACTTCTTGAGGGGTACTCTCAGCTTTAAGCTGCTGGTCCTTCCCTAAAATCATTCCACGTGTTGTATGATGATCATCATCGCTGGTTCTTGTAGTTATATTTCGGGAACTATCCCCTCCCAAGACACTACTGGTCGCTTGCGAAATACCTAGTTTAGCACGAACTGATGCAGGCATTGGTCTTCGGGGTTTGCTGGCGCTGCTGCTTGTAGAAGAATCCCTTGAGTTTACAGAAACTGAACTGCATTGCGAACTTAATTTAGCTCTAACTGATGCCGGCATTGGTCTGCTGGGCTTGGACTGAGTGACTGGTTTAGATGGAGGAGTTTCTTTAGCTGTTGATTCTTCTGTGGCTTTCTTTTGGGCTTCTAATTTGGCTCGTGCTGATGCTGGCATGGGTCTTCCACTAACTTTCGGTGTTTGTGCGGTAGAATCACTACCAACTTTAGGAATATTAGACTGACTCGGCAACTGTTCTTCCTGTTGCTTCTGGAGTTTAGCTCGGGCGGAAGCAGGCATTGGCCTTGCAGGTTTTCTTACACTGCTTGGTGGAGGTGCCTGCGGTACCTCAATTACTATATCATCATCATCGTCCCAATCAGGATCCAGTAACTTCTTATTAGTATCCTCCAAGATTCCTTCCACTTCGGCATCCACCTCTTCTATGGCTGACTCATCTTTCCCACTAACTTTTTCAATCAAATTGTCTGGATTGCCCTCCTGTTCTGAATGAGTAGATCGAATATGTCTGCGAGCGATGGAAATGTTGGCAGATTCCCTTCTACAAAGTAAACAACGGAAAACATGTGCACCGTTGTCTTGTTCGGTCTTTGAAATTTCTGCTTCAATTTGTTCTCGAGGCTTATTAGGAGCACAGAGAGCTCCACCCTCTGGACCAGGATGCTTTTCCAAATTGTGCTTTAGTAGCTGGCTAAACTCTGGAAAACTGAGTCGACATGGGACGCAAGAGCAGCGCACAGTTTTGTTCTCATGGGCCACCAAATGGCGCGACAGTCTTGTTGGATACACTACATAAAAATGGAAAAAATAGAGAAATATAAAATTCAAACAACAACCAGAGCTGAAGATTTGCGATATTATAACATTTTCAATTCAAAGTCTTACCTCCACAAATAGGACACATTTTTGTGGTCTTTACGTTGTGAAAGTACAATTCATGTTTTCTGAGAGCTTCAATAGCTGTAAAACACCTCACTGCAAGCGCTGCAATGCATTGCATCCAATTCTTCCAAGGAACCGGTGACGTTGCCTTGTTTCTGAGGAGAAGCTACTTTTTGTGAAAATGTAGACGTAATCGCGATCTCGGATTCTTCTTCAACATCCATTGCCTCTGCATCGTCAAAATGATGATCGGGTTCACTGTCAAAGAAGGACTCTTGTATTGGCTCTGGAGAATGATTCCTAAGAGAGCTTCTACGTGTAGTCCTACTTGACGAGCTTGCATATTCTGATTTTTGACTTGAATGCTTTTTCAAGACAGACTCAGCTTGTCTTCTATCCTGCGAAGAAATATTAATCCTTACTGACTTTGACATCGTGACATTCCCTGCTGCTGCGGTTGAACTTTGACTAGGTCTCCTTTCACTGGTGGATTTCTTTATGTTTCTAGTTGAACTTCGCCTGTCTTGGTCAACTTTGACCGCAGGAGTAGGAGTATCCGACTTGGTTGGTGAGCTCTTCTTTGTCTTTTGTTTCATACCACCAGCAGCGAACACGTTCGGATGCTTGAACTGAATATGGAGCATGAAATCTTCCTCGTGTGAAAATATGTGTTGGCAAAGTTTGCACGTGACAAAATGTTTAGCTGTGGGATGTTCATTTGACATGTGCTCATAAAAGTCAAAACTTTACTTCAAATATTTTATCGCAACATGCACATCTCACATCTGATGATTCAGTGGTTGCAATCACTTTACGTTCAGCTTTATTCTTCTGTACAGTGAGGTTACCTTCAAATCTTGTCACTAGTTTTTCTAAGGAAATCACAGGTTTCTTGACAGACGCCGAAGGAGCAAATTTCTGTTTGATTTTGTTTGCAGCAGTTTTATAAATTTTGTATGATTTTGGCGCGCTGGGTCTAACAGCGAGTGTTTTCACTTCAATTTTGTGTACATTTTGAACATGTCTTTTTAAATTTGAAATAATGATTTTAGAACAAATAGGACACTTGCCCTTGGGTGGAATAGCGGTTAGATCTAAGTTAGATGTTGCTTTATTGCTCTTAGGAGACTCTTCAACGGGGGTGGTTTCAGTGGTAGATGCTGCAGGAGAATCAATGGCTTTGGACCGACCCCTGGGATTTTGAATTGAATGAACATTTTGTTCGTGCCGCCGTCTAACCTTGTAACTGGAAAATACCTTGTGGCATACTTCACACTCCACTTCATCCAAATCCGGATCTTCTATAATAGATTTCGGTTGAGATAAATTTTTCTTAGCTGATTCAGAATGGGAACTATCAAAACCTTTATTTCCCCGATCTTCAAGCTTTTTCTTGACAGACGCTGGCATTGGATGACCCTGAATACTTTCACCTTGCTTGGATAAAATCTGCTTCTTACGTGGTGGAGCAGCATCGTCATCCGATTCGTCACAAGGAAGGCGTCGTCGTCTGTAGATTATTGAATCTCCTTGAGCCAAGAGTGGAAAGCACGTCCGCAATTTTCCTCTTGAAAGATTGAACATTCTTGGGAAGTTCCTTGGGCACTTCTTCAGATTTCGGGCTGGACTCTTCACCCTCTTTTTGTAGTTTTGCTTTCATTGATCTTGGCATTGGCCTTGGTTTCTCAACCACAGATTTTTTTGACGAACTCGCGGAATCAACTGACATGGGGCTCGGCGCAGCATCGTCATCAAAGCCAAGGTTTGATAGGGGAATGGGAATGGCATCTTCATTAGCCTTAAAGTCTTGTTGATCTTCTTTCTCATGAGTTTTTACATGGGCTTCTAGGTCTTTGTTTGTTTTGAATTTTTTATCGCAATGCAAGCATACTATGACTGATTTTGTTCGTCCACATGCCTGAGCATGCTTAGATAATTTTCTCCAATTTGAATAATACTTATTACAGTTTGGACAATTCTTCATCCCCTTATATTTGGATTCTTTTGTAGGCTTTTTCTTCGGTTTCGAGTTCGTTGATGTTTTCTTAGGTTTCTCTTCTGCAGGTACCTTATTTTCAAGATGGGTTTTCTCATGTTTAGCTTTGGCATATCGACTATAAAATATATAGCCACAAACTTCACAAGGAAAGTTTTCATCAACTAACTCCAATAAACCAGCGGATGACCTTCCCCTTCTGGTGGACCTCAACGATTCATTGCCCACATCTTGACCTTCTAGCTCCGACGCAGACGAAGAAATGTCCAAATTTTCTACAAATGTACATACAAAAAGTATATTAATTCAAGATCTACCTTCTAGATGAGTACTTCTTTTTTAATTCTGATTTGAGCTAAGACATTCTTACCTCCATCTAGTTCCTTTTCTTGAGCAGATTCGTCTACTTTTTCTTGTTTTTCCTCCACTTTCCGTTTTGCAGATGCAGGCATAGGTTTTTTGAACGTCGGAAATTTGATTCCACCAAGAGAAATGTTAATCTTTTTAGACTCCTTCTCGGACTCAATTGCTTCGGCGGGTGTGTCATTTAGTTCACTTTTTAGTTCGCTTTGGTCACAATCAGATTTTGATAAAGTTGACGCAACTGGATCAGAAACCTTAGTATCAACATCATCGTTGTCATTCAAATTATCCTCCCCAGCTTTACCGTTCTCTACTTTTGTTGCAGGGGAACTGTTTCCCTCTTCCAATTTCCGTCGGCGGGCAGATGCAGGCATAGGTTTATTAACTTTCTTAACTGATTCAGTCTTTATGGGGGTTTCATTGAAACCAATTTGTACTGCGGCAGCTACTTCCGGTTTTCCACTAGGAGAATAATCTGTTTTTCTCTCAAGTTCTCGTTTAGCTGATGCAGGCATTGGTTTCTTTACAGGTTGATACTGATCAGTCTCACTGGTTTCCTTTTTTACTCCATTATCACTTTCCTCAGACTTTTCACTAACTAGGCCTTCGTCCTGCTGAAGTTTCAACCTTACAGACGCCGGCATTGGTTTACTTGGTCGCTTAATTCCATCCGAAATACTGCTGCTGCTCACAGGCGTCTCTACAAGTTTCTGCCTAGCTGATGCAGGCATTGGGCGATTAGGCTTATTTTGAGGAACGCTGTCATCTGGTGTCTCATTGCTGGGCGGTCCATTACTATTTGAAGACTGCTGTTGGTCTGAAACTGACTCATTCTTTTTCGCTTCCTCCAGTTTCTTCTTCATGGAAGCTGGCATTGGACGTGCTGCCTTTTTCTGACTTCCGCATTCTGCTGGCTCTTTAGGAGTCGATTGACTGGAGCTTGAAGAACTCTTTATAAACAGAGAGGGCACCTTCAGTGCAATTTTCTTCGGAAGCTCCTGCTCGTCACCCATCGTGTAGATGATATGGTCGACACCTATACCAGCAAGGCAACGACAATAGAACAAAATTGATTAATACATATTTTTACATTTAAAAGCATCTAATCAAATCATGTTACCCATTTAATTGCTTACTTGAAGACCTTGAAACTCCTTCTAAAAAGGTCGATCCAGACTCTCTTTGTAGTTAAATTGGGGTCAGTCAAACTGCATGGGCATTAATGACCCAATTCCACCAACAGAGGTGGCTCCCACTACAAATTTCCGAATCATATTACCACATTAAATTGCTTACTTGAAGACCTTGAAACCCCTTCTAAAAAGGTCGATCCAGATTCTCTTTGTAGTTAAATTGGGGTCAGTCAAACTGCATGGGCATTAATGACCCAATTCCACCAACAGAGGTGGCTCCCACTGAAAATAAGAAGGAAACAAAATAACATCAATACTTTGAAACATTGCAATCAAACCAAAACATAGAAAATCTTCACACTAATTTATCTTTATTCAAACTCACAGCCGTCCCAAGTTAATTATCATTTACTACATAGCATTTACACAAATTTAAATGGGTTTGCGTATCACCCACTTTGAGTCTAGTCAAGTCACAGAATTAGCAAAACAACAAACTAACAACGCTTTAACACTTTACTCACCCAAAACTGGCGTAGACTGAAAATAAGAAGGAAACAAAATAACATCAATACTTTGAAACATTGCAATCAAACCAAAACATAGAAAATCTTCACACTAATTTATCTTTATTCAAACTTGTACTCCTCTAATCTACCAATCACACCTCTGGTTACACAGCTCACAGCCGTCCCAAGTTAATTATTATTTACTACATAGCATTTACACAAATTTAAATGGGTTTGCGTATCACGCACTTTGAGTCTAGTCAAGTCACACAATTAGCAAAACAACAAACTAACAACGCTTTAACACTTTACTCACCCAAAACTGGCGTAGCCGTACAAAAATCACTGAAATTAACACTACTACTTTCCACAAGCTGTAGTTAACTAACTAAAATTATGCATAACTTTCCCCTCAAATGCAACAAAACACTAAAAAATGCATTCATTCCGGTTAGGTTAGAAGAATGAACGGAGGAGGAGGACACTTCCGACTTGTTTTGTTCACTTTTTTGGTTGCATTTGAATTTAGGAGCAGATCGCCTCATCTGCTTCCCGTCTCACGTCTTTGCTGGCAGCAGAGTGCTGCGTGCCAAATGCGTACAGCATTTCTATGCATCTTTGTTCTGTATGCGCTCACTCACAAGCATGCACTATGAATTCGTTAACTAATTAATTACTATACAAGTTAATTTTAAGTAGAACATGTAATTACGCACTAACTATTAACCAATTAAGAAAAAGTAGATAAATAAATAAGATGACAAACAGAAATGTAGGTAGAGTGGTTCCAATTATAGGTATGAATTGTTTATAAAAAATTTCGCTAATTTAATTTTGCTTTTTACACTTGACTTACATACTACATTAGTCAATTTTAGCTAATTAATGATCTTGCAAAATTGGAAGTATGGAATAATATTCCGTATTATGTAGACTGGATAAGAATTCATTGGCGTGACATGACATGTATGCGTGGGACGTGCGTACATCATTGGCTGAAAATTGTACTATTTTGGAATCCGAAATTCGGATTGTTTTAATAGATATTATTGGAGGAGTTTAATAAAATGCAGTAGTAAGATATTGGAGGGGACCCTACAAATCTGGGAAATAATACGATCCATCATACTGTATAGGATGATATAAAGCCTGTAACTGTAGGTTTAAGTTTTGTTTCAGGGTCTGATTGATGATGATCAGGAATTTAGGATCCCTCCTTTTTTGTTTAGTGTTTATAAGCCTGAGTGTTAAATATCCTTCAAATGTCATTCCTGTTATATGTATTTTACCTTTGTACAATTTTAAGAATTCGTACATGTAAATACGTATAACTTGTAATTGCTCGTAATATAAAAAAGTTCTATTTGTATGCAAACTGAATCTTCTCTTTCCAATAAAAGACATATTATTTTTATGCCCTGGCCTTGTAAGTGTAAGAAGGAGTGTTATTCTAGAAGTTTTTAGAATCATAAATGCTGTAAATAACTAGTTCATATATATACATATTATTCATAAGATCTAATCGGACACGTGGTGTAGTTGTGTGTGTGAGGCTATAACAATGTTATCAAAACACACGGTGTTTTTATCAGTACACTTAACTACTTATACAATATGTACATATTATGTGAATCATCGCATGAAGAGTTTAAGACAAAGCCAAGACACTGCTGGCAGCGTAGTATGTCGTTGAGTCAAACGGAAGGAATGAGCGTGGGCTCATACATTCGTTCCAAAACAAAGTGATCTTTGTAGCTGATGTCATCATCCTATCCGCCTAAACCAACTCCGTGCCACCGTGTAATGATATTTACTTTGGTTCATTTTCAACTATGTATGCATATTATATAATGCCTATAAAACGGATACATATATGGTGCCAAAAAATTTGTTTACTACTTCACTATTACGTAGTTATGCCGTGTCACCTTTCTGTTTCACTTTCAAAATCACCCCGAAACTGGCATAATAAACAATAATAAAGTGGTTTTTGATACATCCCGAACATAAAATGAATGCTATTACCAGTACTATTCGGTTACTAGTTTATGCCTCCGCATGTCTGTGTGGGTGCCAAAGTCAGTGTGGTCGGATTTGAGCATGATTTCATTCCATATAGTAACAGTGTGTGGTTCCCACAAATGGCATGCTCTTTTCAGCGTTTGCTTGCGCTTGCATCATGATTTTTAGAGTGAAAATTCTCGAACACAGTTGCCGGCTTTATATAAAACGCTTCCAATGAGTTCTGGAGCAGTCAATCGGAAGAAGGTGACAGAAAGACATCAAATTGTAATCTTACTAGAAATTCGCTAAACGCTTGAAGATAATAACGTGTACAGAGTTTTCAGTGCAGATAAAACAAAAGTGAATTCCTTGGCTTTTGGGGCTACGTGAGACTTAAAGATTTGAAAGGTAAGCTTCCAAGTTAATAACTTGTAACAACGAACATACATTTAAATGAAATCTTATTTTCTTTCTATAGAATAACTAATGATATATGTATTATTTTATAACGATTTAGGACAACTTCAAACTAGTTGAAAACAGGGCTTTGACGCTACTTTTGCAAACTGTCTACTCATTACAACGCAAATATTATGGCTCTCGCTCCAATTACCTTTGAACGCGATCCTTGGGGCTGGGTTCATCCCTTTTACAGGAGGAACACACAGTTCATCAACGAGCTTAACGATTTTTTTCAAACTTCTACCTCACCCATCAGTCCTCTGACCAGATTCAACAATCTTCTAGAAATGGAGCCATTCATCACACCTGGAGTGGTTAATAAAGGCAGATCCTTTACGAGAAAATACCTACTGCCCTCAGATGTGAAGCCGGAAACTGTCACGTGCGACCTTAGCTCTGATGGTGTGCTTCAAATCTCAGCACCCAAGCAGAAACCTATTGAAAATGGAAAGCCAAATGAAAAGGTTGTACCTATCAAATATACAGGGCTGCCAGCTATAACCAACGGCAAGAAGGATAGGCCAGTTGCTGCTGCTTGCTAAATATTTAATTTAAAAGTGGAGCGATCCCGCTTGAACTCTAAGTGATTATTTTAAATCTAACCAGTTACAAACGCCCTTTTGACTGACTTTAAATATTAAATGATGCTACATGTTACTCACACGTTCACGTTTCAAGATTTTTATAGAATAAAGTCTTCAATCTCTTTAATGAAAAATCAGTTTAAAAATAAATTCATGTGTTCGTAAACCCTTTAAAATTGTCATTTTTCTTGTTTTCATGGCCAGGTGCCTAGTATTTACCCAACCTTAATATAAATTCATTTTCGAAACGATCCAGTTCACAAAACGGATTGCAATATGCACACTATACTACTATCATTTTAAATTACATTTTATTCGAGGTCGCGAAGCGAAGGTACTTTTGTATTTGTATACATAAGTGCTATCATTCTAAAGCTGATATTTTCAATCATTATAGACTAATAAAGATCCAATTTAATTATCAAAATTTATTTGCTCATTATTTATTTACAAGCATAGTTCTGGTGAACGTGACCTTTAATGACTTTACTTCCTTATTCATGAAAACTTTGATTTAACTATAAAAAAAGTATCAATATTTACTGTAGAACCCCCTAGGAAATCTTCAAAAAGGCTATTCTCGGAAGGACGAATATTATGTCGGTATTCATTTTTTGCTTCCCTCTACAAATATATAGGAAAACCCCAATCCTTTTGTTTTGTATGCGGTGCAATCCAGTACACAATGGTGTGAAAGTAACATTATGCATTGGTCGATTCACTTTCCAGTTGTTATCTATCACGATTCCTTTTATTGCCCAAATATTGTAGAATTATTATAAAGGAGTAACGACATACATATTCAAAATACATATAATGTATTTAGATATTTGAGAACAAACAATGTGGACGACAGGAGTTTTGCATGCCTGCTATGGGGGAATAAGGAATAAACAAAAAAGCTTAATGTGTCCTATGTATTCCTATATATATGATTTATTTCTTGGAATGGACAGAATTACCAATGTACGGCTTTTATGAGTGTACTTATAGGTGCTCTATATTTTTGTTCGTTATGATTACCAATTAAATCGGCATCAATCTTATAAAAAACGCTATATAAATTGTAATTACAGCATACTACACGGAAAGGTATATATGCACAACATACATTATATGTGTACAGGAAGAAACTTAACATAATATGTGTATGTAAAATGTAGTAGTAAATCAAGCAAGCACGTAAATCCTTGGTTAAATCTTTAAAACATTTTTTGGGGTTAATATTTTAGAGGTATTAGAAATGTTATCATGTCATCCTGACGTGCATGCTGAGATTACAGTTGACTACCTAATCATATATGTTTAGTGGTTTATAAACGCTAAACTAGATATAGAGGATACGGGTTCATATGCTCCTCTTATCATATTACATTTTGCTGAAATTTTAACGAAAGCTTCCTTTTTCGATCTTACTAACCTCCTTGTTATGTAGTGTATGTATATGGACATCAAAACCTGGCTGCTTGCAAGAAATGATATAGGTTCTTACGCTTTTTCCAAAAATAACAGAAACAAAGACACTGTCGCAAGGCGAGGGACGGTGATATATTATATTATGGATGTATTAAACTGGGGACGGCTTGTCAGATATTTTGTGTATGAAATGAAGATTTTATGCTGATTCATTTAAAGCATCCGTATATGCAAAGATGAATGACATTTGAACCCTTGTTATGATTAAATAAATAAAATACTCGACTCCCTCAGTCCAGACTAAAAATGAGTTGCATCAACAGCAAACATCAAACTGCTACATAAACTGGAAGACACGGAGCGTTACTTGAATAATAACAGAACGTTTAAATAATTTAGGGAATAGGAATAAAACTTGATATATTTCCTCTATCATTTAAAGGGTAAAAATGAAGTTCCTTGCATTATTTATTACCTGCTTTTCTATAACTTTGACAATGCTATTAGCTGAAAGTTCTGCAGTAAGAACAAGATCACGAGCAGCTTATGGAGAGTTTTGTGACAATCGTGCCGTTCGTTGTGATACGAGCATGTCGTTAACATGCAAGAATCAAACGTGCGTTTGTATGAAACCCGAAAATATGATATACGACTTGTATCGCGGTTCATGTGCTGCTTTGGCCGGTGAAAAATGTCGATTCACAGTAATGGAAGAATATCGGACTTGGCAAGAGGAAATATTGTGCGTGAGCAATGCGAACTGCGATTTTTCACAAAGTGTTTGCAAATGCCTCAGAGATTTCATTGAACTGGCAAACGGCACTTGTATTCCTACAAAAAATTACAATGAGGTGTGCGAAACGACTTCAGATTGTAAGCAGGATTCCTCACTAATTTGTCAAGATGGCAAATGCATTTGCAACCCAGGTACATCAGAGTACAGTGATGAGTACAAGCAATGCGTTGGATTAGCTAATGAACCCTGCGTCAGTGACCTCTGTACAGCCAATGCCATTTGTCGGGAAGAGTCCCGACGAACGTATTATGAATCCTCAGAGGAGAGTGAAGAGGAGTATGGAGAAAGGACAAGAGATCCAGACCCAGCTAGTGTGGGACGCTGTCAATGCAGAACTGCATTCGGGGTCACGGTGGACGGAAGGTGCCATCTGGGGTACGGTGGAAACTGTGATCACTACCAAGCGAAATGCATGGATTGGTTCAAGTGTAAAGAAGGAACTTGCGTCTGCCAATATCCAGCTCATCAGGTTTATGATAAAAACTCCGAGTCATGTCAGAGTTATGTGGGAGGTCCCTGTACAAATCCAGCAGAGAAGATTACTCAAAGCAATAAAACCAACATTGACTGTATCGTAGACGCCGTTTGTACGAGACAGGGAGATAGCACAAGATATCAGTGCACTTGTCCCGATGGTTTTATTGAAAACTCGGAAAGAGGCTGTGATTTGGATTTCGGTCAAATCTGCAGAACTGTAGCGTATTCATCAAGACAAACATCACCCTCACCCAGTCCGAGTATTAAATGTGACAGAATTGGAAAGCTTTTTTGCATTGATGGGCGCTGCCAATGTGAAGATAACTTGCACGTCTATGACAAGACAAGTCGTAGTTGTAAAGGTCTTGTAGGGGCAACGTGCATTGTTAAACAGAAGGGAGAATGCATAACGGGTTCCTACTGCCACGCGAGAAGGGGAAATGGCGACAGTAGCAGAAGTCAGAACGAAGTTATTGAAGGAATTTGTACATGCAATGACTATTGTAGAGAAAGTGAGGACCGCACCTGCTCGCCAAAGGCTCAACAGCAGCAACAACCGACGCACATAACTTTGAAATCTGGTGGAAGTGACAATACAAGAGGTGTCGATGAGAAATTCAACTCTACTGCGAACAGTATCTGGGCAATTTTTGACCACGTTGAAGAGGATGACTAAAATGTCAATTTATGTACTACGTACAAATGCAGTTTACAAAAGGCGCAGTATAGCCATGTATTTCTGAAACCGCGCGATTTCTACTACAAAAGCCCTTCATTTTTTATACAATCATGTTTAATTAAATTTTTACTGCTGGTTGCATGTACTATAAGCTATTATTTTTACTGTTTTGTTACTCTAGGATAGTAAGTATCTTTTAATTTATTTATATGTTAATAAATATTTGCTCATATATGACTTCCTATATATTTACAAGACGCGTAATTATTCAGATTTCAATGTTTTCTCACTGATTATCTCCTGACAATAAAAACGCCTACTTACCTTGTAAAATAATTTTATGTTGTTATCATGTTCTACTAGTTATTATTTTCTTTAAATTGGAAAGCATTTATCTCACATAAGCATAAATATATTACGTTTTTATTTATCTTATTCTTCAGGGGGATAATATTCGTCTGGGGGTTGTGGCACCTCCATAACTTGTTGGAGGTCCGCCGTATCGTCTTCTTCTTCCAGTGGTTCATCCTCCAATCTTGAGGTGTCTAGAGGAAGATCCAATTCGACTGCTTCATTTTCTTCCCCTCCTTCTTCTTCAAAGGGTGGCTCTACTTCTGGCTGGTCTTCATTGGATTGTCTCTTATCTGTTAATTTATTCTGGTCAGGAGTACNCCAGTGGTTCATCCTCCAATCTTGAGGTGTCTAGAGGAAGATCCAATTCGACTGCTTCATTTTCTTCCCCTCCTTCTTCTTCAAAGGGTGGCTCTACTTCTGGCTGGTCTTCATTGGATTGTCTCTTATCTGTTAATTTATTCTGGTCAGGAGTACCAAGCTTTATGGTGGACCCATTTTTACCACGAGAAACCTCTCCCGGGCCATTTGACTCAGGTTCACCCACTTGATTCCGTTTTAATCGCCGTTTACCCCCTACTTCGGTGTGACTTTGACGAACCTTTTCAACGAGTGTTTGTCGGCTACCGTTGATTGTAGTAGTAGCCGTCATTTGTGATTTCAGTCGAGTTGAACTTGATAAGGACAGGGAGGTTTTTGAAGGATCGATGATTTTTTCTTCTAAAGCTTTGTTTAGCACATATTCTCTCATCTCATCCATATAATATGGCTCTTGCTCAAATATCTTTGCGTCTTCCTCATCCACGCTTTCTCCGTGGAATACCATAGCTTTGGGTGCAAAGGGACCTCCTTGGGTTGGATGTTGTTTCGTCTTTGCCAAAACTGGCCTTAAAGCAGTCACATGCATGCTATTTGTCTTTAAATCCCGGAGTCGATCCCTTTCGCACTTCATTTCCGTTATTTTGATATCTAGTTGAGCTAAGCATAGTCGAATATTGTGTTCATTTATCCCATCCTGATTCCCCAAAAGCCTCAGGATTGGGGCAGTGTTACAGTCAACAAGTTCTATAGCATCGCTAATTGTTGCAAAAATTTCTCTGAGCTTTCCTTTATTTTCCATTATTTGCACCTGCATTGTCTCTATTTCTTCCTGTTTGCTAATTATGGCAAGTTGAAGTTGCTGCTGAGACTGGCGCTGGTCTCTTTCCCTACTTTCCACAACGGTGTGCGCGTCCTCGATATTTGATTTAAGGGACTCAATATTCTTTCTCAGCACTTCACACTACACAAACCAATAAGTATTCATTTTAATTGCATAAAATTTAAACTTTAATTTGTGGCTTGTATAACGTATTGTGCATAAATACATACTTCATTGTTTAAATCTGTTATATATTTGCAGCCTTCAAAGTTATTTGCATCCATACGGTTATACTTGTCAACCAAGTCCAGAATCGACTGTGTGTTGGAATATGCCAATATTTTCTTGAAACTTTGTCGATACTTCTTCAAAATTGCATCCAGTTCCCTTTCCTTTGCCGAACCAATCCTTACTGCAACCGAAGTAAAACAATCATTCAGTCATAAAGGAATTTTTATACATTGTATATAGATTATTTGCATAATTATCTTACAGCCTAAGCAATTTACTCACCCCGTCTATCTGCATCATCCTCATATTCTGGCCTAGATTTTAATTTATGCCTGATAAATTGTAAGATGGATTTGTCGCGATGTAGGGTTCTTTCAAATTCTTGTACTTCCATGCCGTGCTGTTTCAGCTCCTTGGCTTCTCTTTCTCTCAACGCTTTCACTTTAGACATGGCTTCATCCCTGGAAGGTATACAGAAAAGTTTACCATTTTCACGAATAAGGTGTTTTATATAAAGATATAGTATAGCAATAAATAAATAATTTTTTTTTACCTGTTATCATAAGTCGCAACTGCTTGTTGAATTACATTCAACATTTGCTTCTTTGCATGCGCAAGTTGTCGTTTTATGTTATTGTGCAATTTTAAAAATTGACTTCTTTCCATAAGATAGTCCATAATTTCTTCACGTAGCTTCTTGTTCTCGTGAATTTGCACATTAAATGCACATGTATACTGTGACAATTAAGAAATAATATTTTTGAAGCACATCCACAGGAAAGCATGGAATGCAGAAGGGAAACTTTGTAGTTTAACTTAAATAGATAGGGAAATTTACTTGAAATTACATGATATAGCTTGTCCTCTGCTTTCGCTAATTCATGTTCTCTTTGAGGCATAGTTTTTGAAAGGCCATGCATGGCCAGCATTTTAATACGTTGCTTTACAACCTTATCAGTAATGCGATCAACTTGTCGCTCGATTTCTGCAATTTGCTTAATTTTCTTGGCTACTTCTTGTTGATACATGTCAAATGTTTTGAGAGCATCTTTCATGTCATTGGCTAGGCGCTCGGCTCTTTTCCGGTTGGACTTGCAAGTTGCCGTTTTCATTTCATTTTCCAGTTCTGTTTCCTCCCGCTCCAGAAGAGGCATAAGTCGGTCCGTCTTTTTATGAATATATCCATCTCTGTGGGCAATGACGCGACGTTTATTTTCTAAGTTTCGGTACTCTCGGTGTAGTTTGGCAAATTCTACCCTTAGAATGTCTTGAAAATTTGGATCCATCGTACTCCCATCCTTGTCATGAGCTTCAGGCATGTTTACGTCAGACATGGCCAGGCCGTTTAAAAATTTGACGCGTATAGAAAATGGGAATGTTTAAATAAATAGGGCTTGACTTTTAATCAGATTTGATGTATGCTAGCATGAACTGTTTGTAGATTGTGTGACGACCTCTATAAATGATGAACCCAAAGTACTCTACTTTGATCATGCCAGGAAGCTGGATAAGACACTGTCTAAATCTAGAAGCTGTGTCTATACGTAATGTAACAATAGGAACTTGAGAAAGCCGTGAAGCCATGGTCCTATCCGTCCAAAACTTTATAGATCATAACCGGGGCACGTTAAAGTAACGAACGTGTTTAGATAATGACTTTAATACTTGAGGGACAATTTCAAAGCATAGAAACATTTATAGAATATGAATGTCATATTTATTTAAAATATAATATGCTGTTTGATGTTTCACTCGCTTGCTTCTGACGTAGATAATGGCTTAGGTTTGGATCTTTTCAATATGAAACCAAACACATTTAATATGTGCACATGTGTAGCATATTATGTAAGTATTCACAATGCTGTTATTTGTAGTAACTTAATATTTCACCAATGATTGGCAAGCAGTCAATTGTAATAGAAAGCATGGCCCAAAAGTTCTCAACTGCATTTTTGACTCAACTCAAAATTGCGTTTAGAAACATGCATATTCAATACATGAA
>JAHZMV010000931.1:0-14954 GCA_027743765.1 Coecobrya sp. COE2
TTTTTATTGAATGCGCATATTTTCAGGTGCTGAATTTCAGTACATATTCCGAATGAAAGTACTTTGTTGACAAGTCGTTATTATTTAAACGCAATCCGTTCCAATGAGCTTAGTAGATTAACAGTACTTCTTTATATAACAATTTGACTCATTATAAATAAATGATTGCATTAATAACATTAATTATCTTTTTTTTTACCGTAGTCAGCAATTCTATTCACAGAATGCTGTGTAATGAATTGCTTACGCTAATACAATTACAATACAACACGTGCTAATACATTGATAATTATATATATATGTGTAATAACATAAACAATCATCTATCGTGAAATTGCAATGTAAATCTTAAATGCGTGATATTATATGAATGAAACTAGGTTCGGTTCTTGTATACCATATCAAGTTGACCTAATTATTGTATACATTAAGTTTATGATGATGACGCTGGTGGTGGAACATCCAAGACTGGGCTTTCTAAGAAGAAATTGGTCGGTTTCAAAATGAACCCCGTGGATCTGTGAAGGAACAAACCAAAATGTGGTGTCAACTCTTAATTCCAGCTATATACATATATGCCATGCCAAATAAGGACTGGAAATGCTTTTTTATCACTTACTCAACTGGCATGATGGGATAATCCTCAACGCGAGGTATATGTGTAAAACCTGGAAATAGTAAAATATGATTTGAAAAATCAATCATGGATCTATTTTTAAATGTAAATTTATGATCTACTAATTTACCATAAATATACCACAACACCACATCCGTGTTGGTAACATCCACATCAGGATCCTCACTGACCCACTCTGGTAACCCGACGCCATCTTCATAGAATCCTCCCGCATATAACTGGTCTTCTTTATACTTTGTCACCCAAACGTTGTAATCTGTGAAGGCACACCTGTGATGCATGGGACTATCCTTTCTGACAAAGACGGGTGGGGCATTGAAAGGCAAGAGCTTCCAAGACACTGGCTTTTGGGTGTAGGGATGAACTTTTTTCGGGTTTCTCACTAACCACGTCCTACCCGTCAAGGGTGATATATTTGTTCTAGCCGATGACGCAGTTTTTAACACGTTTTCCACAGTGGTGAAACCATTTCCGTAAGGATTTTTCTCTGAACCGGAAGCATCTGGGAGGGGGACAATGTCAACAGTTGATACGGTATTTGAATTCCCATCAATTTCAGTATCCAATCGAAGTGCCACGTGATGCTGATGGTACTGGCCGTTTATTTGTGGACTGACTACAGTACCAAATCCACCTGCGTTGGTAACGTTGACCGCTATAAGTTGAGAGCTTAGCATACCAAACAGCTCAGTATTGAATTCGATAGTAGCATCTTGGTACAGCTTCCAAGAAAACTTGTAATCGTAATTTCCCATGTTTATAAGAGCAGTAATGACCAAGCGAAGTGATCTTGCGTGGATGACTGGTCCTTCTCTGGTTTGATGAGCGTATATGAGCCCATTGTCTTCCTCGTAAATACAGATAACGTTGGGGTAAGGAACGGATTCGCCTTTCTCGCTATTTAAATAGTAGCTGAGATAGGAAACAGTACCCCCGCGACAAATTCCGGCATCTTTAAGGTCCACACCCGAAAGTCCCAAGTTAAATTCACCCATGTCAAATGGCTGTAAATAAGTAAATGAATAAATTAGTACACTATTTAACAAATGAGAAACTTGAAAGTAGAAGTGGACCAGCACTTACAAATTTTTGATGGAAGGGTGGACGAGGGTCGCCATAAGGTACGAAAAGTTCCGCAATGGACATACGATAAAATAAAGGCCTTCGCTCATCCCCATCTTGGTAGCTGACATGATGCAGAATCAAGCTTTCCCTGGCGTTATATCTGAAATAGTTAGTACGGAATATTTTCAGTTTTGCGACAAAGTAAAGTTAAACACCAAATTCTACATGTCTTGCATTACCCCACTCGAAACTTAAACTTTTGCCATGAGACTTCATTTCCTTTTATTTGATAGCCAGCCCCTTCTGGTTGTGAGAAATGGATTGGATGGACATCCGTCCTCAATGGTTTTGATGGGACTTGATTATAGTTGGCGACTTGTTTTGGACACGCATTACCTGTCCGGTTGTCAGCATTGTAGTCCGCATGGGTAGGAAGATTTTCTATCAATATGACCTTTTTAAGGGCAAGATCCACCGATACAACAAAGTCAAATGGATGTGCTAAAATAACAGGATCAATGTGAAAAACCAATTTACCTAGTCAATTCAGTCATGATGATATAAATGGAAAATTTATATAAGTTATGTACCATAGAAGTTGTCATGCTCAAACATTTGTCCAAACATGTAAACCATCGCGGGCCTTATGGCATTAGCTAACGCTGAACGATCATCTTTGTAGCCAACTCCCCAACAATCTCCCACAACCAAACTCATATTGGTCCATCCCATTTCACGACATCTCGCTTGAACCTGAGGATCCTCCTTCGCAATAGATTCGCAGTCATCATTTTCTTCATCACTGTAGCCTGTTTGTGTTCCTCTGGGAAGTCCCTTCCAACTCTCCACCTTTCTCGTGTCCAAATTCACTACAACTTCGTTAACAATATTATGTCGTTTTTCCACCAGAAGTGTAAAGGATTTCCGGGGAATTTGATCCCCACCGAATGGAAGGGGTGTCCTTCCGCTTATAAAGTACGGCAGCAAGAGACGTTTTTCAGGCTCCTTTAAAGTGATCCAGTTGAATACCCAGTTGCCTTCATGATGAATGAATGGTCTTGTCGCGCCTATTATCACAAACAGTATCTTCAATTTCCTCAGGTGTCAAAGGATCCAGGGGATGTTGGTATAGACTGATGCAGGCGGCGAAATGAACACCTTAAAAATAGAAATTGTGTCAAATCAACACGTTTTGAGTTATCTGTGTTTCTGAGATTTTGCATATGAAAATCTATAATCTAACTAACCTGACAAAATTGCGCAAATATTAAATACAAATATACACGTTAACATCTTGTATTCGTATTCAGTAAGTCATGCTCAATGTAACGGTTTTAGAAGCGGAACAGTAGCGGATGGTGACGTTAATGGAAGTGGGTAGTTTCAGAACTGAATTTGCATTTCAGATTTGCCCAACCAAATATGTCTAGTATGTCTTCTGGGAAGCGTCAATGGTATCATTATATTATTATCTACCTAAGGTATAAACCGTCTTTGGTGACATTAAAACCTTTACTGCATAAATAGACTGTGGGAGCCTTTTTAAAGTCTTTATCATATCGTGTACCTTCGAATTAAAAACTGTATCGTGCAGAATGGCTGGTTATAAGTATAAGCTGGCTGGTTAAAAAAGTATAAATACTGCATGTGGCGAAATCAGACCAAAATAACTGCATAGCACATAAAAAAGTAAAAATGCTTGTCTCCAAAAAGTACTCTAATAATATCCCTAATCCCTACTGCCAGATTTCTGGCGACAATATATGTTCTAAGGTTAGGTTTTACACGCAGTTTTATGAAGTTTACAAAGAAACATGTGGAAAATTACATAGAAAAAGTTATTTTACTTTTCAATCTGCAAAAGTACTGGATGACAACTTTGACTTTGAGATGAATAAAAATGGACTATATTGTTCCGTTCTAGGTTTATTTAGACACGTAATTAACGATTAACGTATAGGTAAAAAGCGTTAAAGAAACTGAAACTGCATGTATGCTAAACACAAATGATGAAATGAAAATATGAAAGTTATTCAACGTGATGATTTTGCAAGTCAATTTAAAACTTGATTTAGCTGGCCTAGTGAATGTTAAGTACGAAATTAAGATGCGAGAATAATGGGATTTTTTCCAGCGTTTGTTTGGAGTTAGACACAACATAACACACAGCATTTTTAATGTTCTCTGGTGTGCTGTTTGTCAATTTGGAACCGAGAGCAAGAGAAATATTTACAAGAATATAATATAATTGCAACCCATCACAAAATGGTTACAGCCCAAGTTTCATTATTTACTCTAACGCAAAAATTGTATACCAAGCATTTTCAGTTCTAGCGTAACGGCAACTTTTATTACTAAATAGTAATATTACTAAAAGTGCCAAAGTGTGTACAGAGTACAGATGCATTATTTGTCAATAAATACCGGAAAAAGTATTTCCATGTGCATACAATGACCTTAAATCTAGTCCATACCTATATCGTTGTGCTGAATCCCCTGTCGACAAATTGACAGCAGAGAATATGGAAAATTCAAGGGAAAATATAAGAATCTTCAGAAAATCAAATACGAAGTAGTAAAAAGGATTTGATTTTAAACTGAAATTACCATAAGTCCATAGTCCATATACTTACTTAAGAAAAAGAAAGCCAAGGGTTTGGGGCAACCTGCGATTTTTAGATTTAATTTTTCAAATGAATTTGAACAAAATTCACAAAATATAACAGCTTTTTTTGGAGAATTAAAGAAATATTTTGGAAACAGTTCTCCCCTCAATTTTCAGGTGGAAGAAAATGTCCAGTTTACCTCATAGCACCCCTTTCAACGGCACTAAGACAATACGATAGTAATATTATATCATAAAGGCATGAAGTTTACTTTATTGTCATCTTTATAAATGCGCCTAATATA
The DNA here is from genome assembly GCA_027743765.1 of Coecobrya sp. COE2. Taxonomy (NCBI): domain Eukaryota; kingdom Metazoa; phylum Arthropoda; class Collembola; order Entomobryomorpha; family Entomobryidae; genus Coecobrya; species Coecobrya sp. COE2. The sequence continues at coordinate 4,613 of JAHZMV010000931.1, forward strand.
TCATGCTCACTGCGGTTTTGAAAGAAAGATAAAAGAATAAACAATAAAAATAAAAAACGGCTACTCGTCTCGCAAATAGTAGTTAATTTATGACTGATCTCAGATTACCCCATTCCATTACTTGAAAACTTCCCAGGTAATTTTATTTCGAATTCGAAGGCATCTCCGACGGATTCATTCCTTTTTGTGGTGATGATTTGTCACTATAATAAATACAATTACTAAAAAAATTATAAGCTAATTTCACCTGCATATAAGCTGACTGATTGATACATATATTCAATATTATCGTTTATTATCACGAAGAACCGTATGAGTAAAATATCTTTCTGCGGATGTAAATATGATGAAATAAAGAAAAAAAATCAAACGAGACTTGTTAACGTTTCTCTTAACTTTTAATTTTAAAGGTTTCAAGACTTATTACTATTATACATTATGTTAAAAGAATTATAACAGAATTAATCATTATAATTAGGTCGCTTAATTAAACGATCCTTACCGGGCGTCATTGTTATGACCTACCCTGAGCATTGTAGAAATTATGTGGGACAAAGCACGAAGATGATGTTACAAACTACAATTGGTTATCTAAGTTTTATTTTTAATTACTTAACTGCATTGCTACTTTACAGATTGCTAGTACACTACAACCTTTTTGTAAATGTGGATAATACTGATGATGGTACAAGATAGTGAATAAAATAAACTTATTATAATCTTATAGTGTATGTTATGTTGTCATTATCTCCAAAAAAAATTCCGTTGGTTTGTCCTTCTTTGCCTTCAACTTTTTGGGCGGTTGTAATAACCGCAGGGTGACTTCTAATTGCTCCCTCGATTCCTTTTTTTGAAGGGAAGAATAATTTAAGCAGGTTCATTGCGGGTGCCTCGATGAACATCATAAGTATGAACGCAGTTAGTGTTGACATGACCAAATGAGAGAAGAATAGATTGACCATTAGGTAGTTACTGAAGTAGATGGGTTGCCTGTACTGCAAATGGAATAAAAATTGGAGATGCATCGACACAAGGTAAATGGCGAATGTGAGCCGACCTAAGGGCACAAAGGGTTTCCAACTGAGAAACTGATTAATCCATCCTCCATATCCTGAACCGCATGCGTAGATAAGCCAGGATATAGCCAAGGCCCACGCTGTCCTATGACCACTTACATAAACGGCAGATTCTTCAGCTTTGAACTGATATTGATTGTCAAGAAATTTTTGCGGGGAGATGAGGACTGCACAGATAGTGGTGAATGCCATAAGCCAAGTTGCTGTTATAGCTTTCCTTTTCCGGAGAGATTGAACATTTCCGGTTGCATAGAATAATACCCCAGTACACATTCCGATCAGATAAGGAGTGGCTCTCATGTATGTTGGGGTGTAGACCATAAGCCAGGTTGCTGTTATAGCTTTCCTTTTCCGGAGAGATTGAACATTTCCGGTTGCATAGAATAATACCCCAGTACACATTCCGATCAGATAAGGAGTGGCTCTCATGTATGTTGGGGTGTAGGCCAGTTGGGAAAATCTGTGCTCCGAGCTGTATACATAAGAGCAGCAAAGTAAAGATAAAAATAAAAATGTCTTTTCCAAATATTCTCATAAAATTTTCATAATTTTGTTTAGATTTCATTTAACCTAGCAAATGGCACCATCATTGGCAAGTAATCCTGTAAATAAGTTATCAATCCTGGTAATACAGCGGACATTATTGTGATTCCGATTAGGGGAACACTTCCATAAAGTTTCCATTTCCAAATTGGATATAACAGAAATGGACTCAAGAGGAAGAGTTGCATATCCACGCCAAGATACCATGCTATACCATGACACTACAAGAAAAATACCCGTTAGAATGCACGAATTTGTCAGATAACAGAAATGGACTCAAGAGGAAGAGTTGCATATCCACGCCAAGATACCATGCTATACCATGACACTACAAGAAAAATACCCGTTAGAATGCACGAATTTTTCAGTTAATAGGTTTATCCATTGTTCCAGCATGTAAAATAATTTCCTGAGTAAAGAACATTACCGGTCCATCTAAAGGATCCCCGGAATTATAAATAGGAAGATTGTTAATGAACAGCAAATTTTTCCACCAATTTCTTTCACAGAATCCAGCCCATGTTTTTGCTATATGCCAGTAAGGTCCACTGCCCAAAAGGGGGAAAATGAATGTGCCCATAAGTATGATGATTGCATATATAGGAGTTATACGAAGATAGCGCTGGGTGTAAAGTGCCGCAAGATTTAACTTTCCTTTGGATTTTTCCAGCTTGGAAAGGAGAGTTAACGGAACGAGAAATCCTCCAATGACCAGGAAAATATCGACTACTATAGCTCCGTTTACAACAAACGAAGCAAAGGGACCGCTGGTCAGATACTATAAGAATTAAAAGGTCTTTAGTAAAATGAAACTAGAATGCAAATTGCATATACACCTAAGTCCGTGTAATGGCCATCTTACCGAGTAGGCATTCATAAAATTGAAAACTGGTTGGATTTGAGTTCCACACAAATACGTGTGACAAAGTACAACCCATGCAGCTCCTATGAAGCGGAGACCGTGCAGACAACCGATATCATTTTTACCAGTTTCTGTTTTCAAAAAACTTGCAAGATTCTTTGGAAGAGAGAAGGAATGAAGGATGGAGAAGTACTTGGAGGTTGTGAAGGAGCCATATTGCAAGTCATTGTGACGACGAATGTAGAAGTCGGTAATAGTTGCGCAAACAACACAAAGTGTGAGCAATCCCAGAATGCATCTAAAATGATAATAAATTTCGATGATTAATGACACAAAAGACATAATAGACGGCAATTTTTGTTGGAAGACAGTTAAAATGGGTATAGATAAGCATTCTTACAACGTAGCTACAGCTCCGGTACCAAGTTTCAGGGATTCATTCACACTGCAGAAGGTTGCAACTGGTGTCAAGTTGAATGGGCTCAAAATGCCCCGGAGGATTTTTAAGATTTCTTCATCTGAACAGGTAGAAGGAAGACAAGAACCGTAAGACGGGATTGTTGGTATTTCTCCTTTAATGATTATTGACAATACGTTCTATAATATACATTGAAAGATGAAAGAAAAATATATAAGACTATTTAATTCACTGTCATTTATCAAAACTACTGTTTTAATGGAGAATCCTTGCATTTATTTGTTGCGTGCATGCTTTGTCATTTTTCATTACTTCACTCTTACCATCAAGTTATCTACGGAACGCTCTTCTGATTTCACTCTAAGACTGCTTTCCGACTGAGATTTAAACTCGCTAAAGTTTGGTATTATATAAATCAAGCAGTATTTTCCTTGAAAATTAGAATTGGATGCTGTTTTAGTACTCTGGTCATCAGTCATCGTTCCTCTCACAGCAACACACTCGTCATAGTCGCCAAGAGCGTTTATGTGGCCGCTAAGTACACCCTCAGGTATTTTTGGCCAAGCGTCTCCCACTAGAAACCATTTAATTTAATATCATTTTAATTTGAAGCACATAAACTTAAAAATAAGCTTCTACGCACACAGTACAAAACTTACTTTGCAATGCCCAAGGTTCAAGCGGTGGTGCCTCTGAACGGTTGTTTGGTTTCCGTTCAAGGAAATGTAAAATTTGTTCACTAAATCGGTGCACATCTCGGGAACAGCTAGAGGATAAATTAGCTGTATTTAAAATAGAATGTATGCCATTTACTAGCATTTCTCTACCTTTATAAAATCCCCCAAAAAACTTTGCAGGATAATCAGAAACCCCATTTTTCTGTCTGTACACTGAAGGATAGCGTACAGAAGAAGAAACTGTGTCTGCTGCTTTCGCAACATCACATCCACAAAAAAGTGCGCAGAAAATAACTGCAATTAGGATTCGCATTTCTGTTAGTTTTACTGCGAAAGAAACCTCTTATCAATTTGATAATCCTGCCTGGACTATGATTGCTGTGTTGTCCAGCTAGAATCCAAACGAAGACTAGTTTGGAAAGCCAAACATGATGGTGCTTAAATATGCTCGCTAGTTGCTGACCTTGACTTTCCAGCTACTTTTTAAAAAGAACTACAAGTCTGGTATGTACATACAAAAAAAACAAAAATTAACAAATTTTTCAGTCAAAGACCTCACTGGAAGCTGAGTCATGACCTATATATCTCTAATGACTAGTCGTGGGAGTCAAGTTGTGGACCTGAATAAAGCATTGAATTCCACACAGGTTAATGAAACATGGTCAAGGTCTTTTGTGTCTTGCCATCATCATGCTTTATTTTTTATTATTATTTTAGTCTAGTTTCAAGTGCACGAGTTGAATGAACCAGGATTATATGATTATTCAATGTATTACATATTTTGCACTATTCCAGAAGATGGTTTTATCATGGGCACAATTTATTGTTACGCAAGTATATTCCCTGCATCAAAGTGCAGGTAATCAAACGTAATTATCTACTACATAGTCTACATGATTGATGAGAATGATGATAAGTGAAATTGAAACATGTAAATTCTAATGACGCTGCAAAAACAACGGATGCACACTGGATGTGTATTTTATGAGGGCAAAGTGAACGATATAAAGTTGAAGTGGTTTTTGCTCAAAATGTCAGTCATAAAATGTAATGATTGCTGAGGATAAAAATGTACATGAAAATAAAATGATGTGGACTCTGTGAACGTCTATTTATATTGGTAATATGTAATATAGGTTAGAAAATAATCAGGTCAGTGGCAGCAAGAAAGTAGAGTTATTTAATATCGATATTCCAATGATTTATTGCATTATGCGTATAAGTATTTTTTTCAATGTCATGCCACCACATCTACATAATGTGGATTTTGATTCGACTGGCTCTTGGATGTACATTTTTTCTTTAATTGCGTAAAGATGTTAAGCAGACCAATGACTTTGTCGTATTGATAACTTGATATTCATTAAAGCTTCGTTTTCAGTATTTTATGGAGCAAGTTGTTCCTGTTATCATTCACAGAATACTGTGTGTAGCATAGATGAAAAATGAAACTTATTTATGAGACCGGAAACCACTCCCTGACAATTTAGAAAATTCACAGTGTTCATCCTCCAAGAATGCCTTATCCTATATTGTTATAATCTGATATGTGCTTTCCAATACTGGGGACGTTGTAAAATGGACGAATTAAGTTATCCTTCTACTATCTAAAAAGAAATTTTTAATTTAAAGTTGCGAAGACTTCGATTGATCTACTAATGATTATATTGGTCGACTTCTCTCCAATAGACTTGCTGGGCAAACTAGTTACATCAATGGTGTTCAGAGCCATGTCCAAAACTAAAGGGAATAAAACCATGCTAAAGATAATATTATGCTATAAACTGCTAACCATTCTTTACTTATGTCAGTAAGCTATGTTAGCTTCAGCAATGTAGTTCCTACAAATTGTAATTAATGTAATGGCATTTATATAATGTCAGTCGAAGGTGTGGGACGATAAATTTGGCAGAACAGATATTCCTATAAACAGATATTATGCAAAGCGAAGAAATATGTATTGCTCTAATACAGACATTTGTTTGTACTTTGTGCAGAAAAGTAGTAAAAGTGGAATTGCCGTCGATTTGATTTTCTGGGACAAACAGGTTTAAATATGTAATTCAATTATATATTATGATGAAGTGAAAGGTTACATGGCCCGGGTAAACGTCTCTTCATCAAAACGATTTTTAAAAAGATGGATTATGGTGAATTGTGCTAGTAATATGAAGGTTATAAGTAATAAAACGATTTAATTTATCAAACGTAGAGATTTTCTTCTATAAAGTGCCATTTTATTTAGCAGGTCTTTTAAATTACAAACCATTCTGTTGAAATAAAAAATATATCAGTATTTATCTTACAACGACTAAATATGAATACATGTTACCAAATGCTAAACCTTAAGTAGCACTCACATTTCAAATATTAATTGTGACTATTGCATAAAATACCTAAATGAACGTAGGTATCCTTTTACTTTTTTATATTTGTAGGGGATACTAGTGTGACCCTATGGTCTATGTATAACATGGAATAGTGACTATCGTCTTTAAAATGACTTTCATGTTACCACAATATAACAAAATTACTACGGACTATATTCTACATAACCTACACGTACGTAAATGATAAATAATTTGTTGAATACTGATTAAACCGAACAAACCAACGTTTATATAACAGTGGTAAATACATACTTACTTGATTTATAGTGATTCGTAGAATCAACTATTCTCTGACTAACTGAGTTTGACTACTTGCTAGGTTAGTGGCCCCGTAACCAGACGGGACCACTAGGGAATCAACCGACGTGGTGCTACTCTCAGAGGGGTCAGGTGAGACGGAACATCTCCTCTCATGCTGACTTTTTACACTTTGTCGTTCAGCGCTGCTGCTATTATTATTAGTATCATTATTTCTACTGTTAGTCTTGCTACCCGTTGGCATCACCAACTTGAGCAACTGCATGAAAGGCGCTTCAATGAGCATTGTACAAACTAGAGCTATTATACATGACATGACTAAATGGCCAAAGAATAGGTTGACCATGTGGTAATTACTAAAGTAGATTGGCTGTCTATACTGTAAGTGGAAAAGGAACTGAAGGTGCATGGACACCAAGTAAATGGCAAACGTAAGTCGTCCGAGAGGTACGAATGGTCTCCAACTGAGGAGCTGATTGATCCAACCGCCATAACCAGAACCGCATGCAAATATGAGCCAGGAAATTGCCAAGGACCAGGCTACCCTGTGACCACTGACGTAAACGGCAGATTCGCCATCTTGGAAATCGTACTCAGGATTAAGAAACTTATGGGGGGCAAGGAGAACGGCGAAGCCGGTGGCAAATGCGACAAGCCAAGATCCCAAAACAATGGATTTGGGCAGCTTGAAAGTGCTGCTGCGGAAGGCTTTAAACAAAAGACCGGTGCACATGCCGACTAGATATGGAGTTGCCCTCATATACGTGGGGGTGTAAGCCTCCTGTGAGTAATTATTTTCACGACTGCAAAATTAAAGACAACGAAACGACTATTAGCATACTCGTTTACATTAACGATTTTCTGGCTGAAATTAACAAGTCTGATTTGAATGGGATTTACCTTCGAAATGGCACTGAGGTTGGTGCATAACCTTTGACGTAAGTGAGCACACCAGGAATAATGATAGATGCAATGGTGAGCAAAATTAATGGGATACTTCCATATCGTTTCCATTTCCACACTGGGAACAAGAGGAATGGGCTCAGAACAAAGAGTTGCATGTCCACACCGAGATACCAAGCCATGCCGTGGCACTGTTTAAAAAATTAAAAATTGGTTTGTTTTAATACTTGTTTAATGCTATAATAACATTATGGCTCTTTGGCTGCTGATACGCAGTGTTAAAGAATGCTTACCGGTGCATCCTTAGGATCATTCAAAGTATCGTAGATGGGCAGGTTATTAATGTACAGTACATTTTTCCACCAGTTCTTTTCACAAAATCCTGCCCAAGTCTTGGCTACATGCCAGTACGGTCCACTGCCCAACAGAGGAAAAACAAATGTTCCAATCAAAATGATCATGATGTACATCGGCGTAATGCGAAGATAGCGATGAACGTAAAGCAGAGGAACGTTCATTTTCCCCTTGGATTTCTCCAGCATGACCAACAGGGTCAGAGAAACGAGGAAGCCTCCAATGACAAAAAACACGTCGACAACAATGGCTGCATTGATTATGACCAGCATAGACATGCTTGTGGTGATCATCTGTAAATATATATATATATATATAAACATCATGATTAGTCAAAACAGAATGAATCGATTAGATTTGGATTGACCTCTATTGAATGATCAAAGAGGTTTTTTCCTGATAAAACACGTACCGAGTATGTGTCAACAATGTTCCACAACGGTTGCATAATACCCATCAGATAAGTGTGACCCAAGACAACCCAAGACGCACTCAAAAAACGGATTCCGTGCAGACAGCTCACATCATTTGGACTCGTTTCTGTGTTCAGAAATTTTCTTCCGTTGGATATCACGGAAAATGCATTGAAAACATTAAAGAGCTTTGTCCTTTCAAAAGTGCGAGGAAGGTATTGGTAATGGAGAGCAAGGTCCAGCAGAGTGCCGAGAACAAGGAAGACAACAAGGACAGCCAGAAGTGATCTGCAAAAAGGGAGGAAATTATCATTATTTATTAACTGATTATAAATAGAATAATTAAAATGCAAGGCTACTTTTAAAGATAAGCCATATGTGAATAGTCATTAGGTATTGGTGTTCGTTTTAAAAATATCTTACATGGTTGCAATTGCTCCTGTGCCGATTTTCTCTGGTTCATCAACGCTGCAGAAGGCAGTTACCGGTATTAAATGAAAGGTAGCAAATACGCTACGGACGATTTCTAGAATTTCTTGATCGGAACATGTTGAAGGAAGACAGGAGCCAATGGAAGGGATTAGTGGTAACTCTGCATTGCCAACAATGCTTAAGATTTTCTGTAACATCAAAAGAAATAAAGTTATTTCGGAATGTCTCACGTTGCCCCAAACATGGAAGCAACTTGTGCTTCCACGCTGGTTGCAGAAATATTTATTGCTGTATTAGCTAAGTAGCTCATGGGCATACCAAGAGGTTTTCAATGGACCGTTCGCCTTGTTGTATTTTTGCTTCGACTGCAGCAGTACTGGCGTCTGCATTGCTAACATTTGGAACGGTGTAGATAAGGCAATATTTTCCCTGAAACTCGTTCACGCGAGAATTTTGCTTGGAAGGAGCACGGATGGCGAGACACTCGTCAAAATCCCCAAGGGCATTAACATGGCCGCTAAGAATACCTTCTGGTGGCTTTGCCCATGCATCCAACACTGCAAACCATTACACAACATTTAGATATCTTGTTTTGCATTAGTGAATTATTTTTAAATAGTTTTAAAGGTACTTAAGTATTTACTTTGCAAGGTCCAATTTTCCACAGTCGTCTCATTATTCCCCGGACTATGATGTCCCACGAGAGTCATAAACTGTCCCATAAATCTGTTCACGTCTGTGTGACACTTACTTTCACTTGAATGGGTCACTTTTAAAACGGAAGCAATTAATTGCTCAAGAAATTTATCGGACGTGTACGCTCCTTTCAGAAACCTTGTCATAGAACTGTGTGATTGAATAGGTGCCTGATTCTGATATTCTTCATGTTGAATTGTATTACTAGAAGCTGGAATATCTACGATAACCCCAGCCTGACAAGGTATGGCACAAACAATAAAAAGGAAGACTGTAGATAGGTGGAATAACCACCGTCTTCTTCTTGACAGTAAATTTACTTTCATTTTTCTGTGTTTTCGTGTATCTTATCGTGATATTAATTAGCTGTGAAAGAAGTGAAAAGTGAAACTTTTTTATACTTAAAAACCCGACTTGCCTGCTATAACGCGTGTGTGCGTATAAATTATGTTTGTAGTTGAGTGGATCAAGTGCAAATGTTTTCTAGGTCAGAAACTCAGACGAGCCGGTGCTTTTATACAGACCAGCAGTTTAAAAAACAAGTGATTCAAGTCAAAGACCCATCAAGTAGTCACATTCATTAATTTATAGCGTGTAGATGTATGTATGTACGTACACATATAAGTACTTCACACCACTGCTCACGGTAAACATCATTATATACTTGCTCACACACAAATTAACTCATTCAAGTTTTTTTCTAATTGATGACACTTTTAACCTAACAGGAGAGCAAGCAGCTATTTTTTCGCTATATCTTTGACATCATCACGGCCACCACTCGTCATCAGCATCATGATTGACACCTCTGAACTGCCAGGCTTGGACCATCAACCATCAACATCGTCCACAGCTTACCACATCACATCACCCCCACAGGTGAATGATACTTGAAGGTCTAATAAAAATCCTCTTTAAGTCGTACCCATAAACATATTTAATATTTATTTTTTGGCGATTAATTAAAATGTTACTTTAATTTATGTTTGCAACATGCAACTTTTCACACACCGTAGCCACTTTAAAAGCTTGGTTCGCCAGACTGCTTCGTTTTGTTGTTGTTGCTACTTACTTTCCTTGGCAGCTTTTTCTCCAGCTCCTTCCCAACGACATGTATATTGCATACTGTAATGTTGCCATTATTATTCCACGAAACTGGTGACTCTTTTTAAAAGTTATAGTAATAAAGATGAAATATGAGAGTGTGTTGAATATGATGACGATGATGCATAGGCATTATAATGTTGTATTTATGATTATACAAGGTGACCATCCGTCCCGATTTTCCCGGGATTGTCCCGGTTTTTTGCCTCAGACCCC
>JAHZMV010000932.1:0-11118 GCA_027743765.1 Coecobrya sp. COE2
CATCAATGAAAATGGCTAAAACTTGCAGATTCGTATTCTACGCATCAAAATCTATTATCCTGCAAATTTTTAGCGAAATCGGTGATAAAAAGTTTCAGCGGGGTTCCTGCACCGACTATGTAAAGGGGATTGTACCTATGCATGTGTGCTATATAGGCTTAAACAATGCATAATATTTCATTCATATGAAACCTATTATAGTATATGCATGTGAATCCCATTATTCTCCCATCAGGTTTTAATTACTTTTTCAAAGTGGAATACCTCGTAATGAAATGTACATGAACTTATACTGCAAAATGTTCTTCGACACAACAATGCAAAATAAAAGACTTACTTGGTATGCAAGCAGACAAGTTGCCAACAACCTTTACTCTTTACCCTTTCTTTGTGTCATATTCACATCCATCCATAGATGCTCAGATGATGATTAAGGTAAAAAATATTAATTACAACGTGCTGCACATCAATTAATTAGGCTGCCACTTCGATTACGCACGCTTCCTGCTACTACTACATCACCTAACTAACTTTGTAAACAATGCGTATACTTTCATCATGCCATATATATTCGACATGTATTTTGTTTGCCAATAATACTACCGCCCGCTTTAATGGTATGCAAAATAAAGCATTTTATCTACGCCAGTGACACTGCATAAGACGAGACCATGTAAAAATATTACTCTTCTCTTTGCTTCTGACAACGCAACGGTAGCAATGTTCCTGGTATAATGGGTTTGTAATTTGTCACCGAGTAAAGCTACATGGACAATATGCAAATATACATACACTTATACCCTTGGCAGATACCTACCCGATACGTATGATACTATATAAAAGTGTAATATTTTCCTGATGTAAATATACGGTGCATTAAAAGTCACAATCCAACTTGACGCTGGTTAGTTACATTATCAGTTACAATATACACACACGCAGTATACGCATTTGCCCAGATATTTAATGAAAGTAAGTGATGCCCATATAGGCGCTTTGTAGTCATCGTTCCCCTATAATCTGCATAAAAAATGTTATTTGTGTGGGTAAAATTGCTATATGTTGTTATAGGTACTAAAGACGATGGGCTTACAGTGATATTATTGCTAGTATGATCATCATAGTGATTTTATGGAAGTAATAATAATAATGAGGAGGAACGTGTTCTCTCTCGTCAGGCTGCGCGAAACAAAGGGAATGTCACCAGCGTAATCAATCTTGAAAATCGATTTTTTGCCGTTTCTTTTCCTCCCTTTTTCCATTTTCTATAATATACGTGCTATTATAGTACTTCCTCTGTAGGTGTTCACCTTTTACTGCTGCACACTCAAATTTATGACAATCTACATCATCATCATCCCTAACTTACGTAGCCTAGCTATCTACAACCACCCTTTTATGATATAATATATAAGCTTGCTTTTTATTGCCTCATCATCATCGTCACAACCAAAGAGGAAATCAAATATAGAGAGGAATTTGACACCGCTGCAAAAAGGGATCGAATAAAAAAATCTTGACAGGATAAAATAGGATATGTCTTGTCTTACAAACATGCTTAGGCTTGTACCTACATACACTATGGCATAATATTATATATATCTAATGTACACAGTTGTGTGACTATTTGGCTGTGACACCATTTATGGATGCTTTTACCCATAACTGCATGGGATGTTCCCTTCCACAGCTACTACTGAATTAGCACACACATTTATAAATCCATCCATCCAACTTACAAGACATGAGCGTGAGCTAGTAAGCACCAGAATATCTTAGAATAATATTATTTTACATGGATGTTATGTGTGCATGCATTAAAATACGCTGTACGAAAATGGATGAAAATGGAAAACATGAGAATATCCTGTACAAACTTTCCCTAAATCTCCTTTCCCATTGTGTACACAAAGAAGAAAGTTTTTCCCATATATGCGTGTACAGAATAAGAGGAACTGAAACAACGATGTTGGTAAAGTCTTAAATACAGAGGAGACTACGTAATACCGTACCAACTGGTTTACTAATGACGTGAGTATGTATGGGAAAGTGATAAACATTGTTATTTTTGTATATTATATGGTACAGAGACAGTCAACAATGGAAAACAAAACATATATTTCATGCAAACACGAAATAACGAGATTTAATCCAAACTCCAAGGCAATATTTGTACGTAAAAGGCTCTACCAATGTTTTGCTTCCGAGGATGATGATGAAATTGCGTTACAAAAGATAATCTTCTGCACAAACTCCTATCCTCTATGTATTACTAATAGTAGTAGGAATAAGAATTGCAAAAAGAAATAGTAGGGAAATGACTAGTGTTAAGAATGATATTGTGGAGGAAAGGCAGAGCAGATGAAATTGTATTTCTCTCTTCTTTGAATAATATGTAGTACTGAGAAGATAACGTTGCATTTATATAAGGTTATATGGCATTGCATTTGTTGATGTATGTTGTTATCTTCAAGCCTAGTTTCCTGTCACTCTGACAGACAGATATAAGGGTTTCTTCTTCCCAAGAACTCACGCGGCGCTGCATATTTCTCATTGTGCGACTTTCATTTCCTTTCATTCATAATATTGTATTTCTTTCGTTTAGTCGAAATTCCTTGACAGGCATGCTAAGTCGGCCGGCTATACATGTAGTCACATATCAAATGTAAATACAGTTTGTAAATATCGAAAAATCTTTGATATTGTGTGATAATAAAATGTACAAATAAACTACACATGTATATGGATTTGGGATGATGTCATTTAAAACTGACTTTATAACAAGGAGGAAAAGGATAAAACGCATTCTTGTTTTGTTCCTGGGAAGTATCGGGTTGTTTCTAGTGGGGAAATATTGGTACCGAAACAAGGACAACAAGGGATTTTGTTTATCCATCGTCCCTAGAAGCATAATGAACAGTCATATATGGATGTAGCCACTACTAGTAAATTATGTAAAACAAGAGGAGAAAGTCTTTTGTCTAGTTGACTGTTGAATAGGGTGTCCCGAGAAAATTAATTTATTTACTGGATCGACCTTATGGCAAAGTAGGAGTCAAAGTACTTTGTGAGGACATTGTTCCTTTATTTGTAGAAAACTGAGATGCAGGAAAATGAAAAATGACTACATATACTCTGTATACAGGTGAATGTTTGAAAAGGTACAATATTGCGAAATTACAGAACGCGATAAAACAACGATAACGCAAGTGTTGTGTATATACCTAACCAAAGCTATTGAATCGATTTTTTTTAAATGTGTTGTTGAAAAACTTGTTAGTTATTGTATATTTCGGTCCAAATATGTTTTATACATGATTTCAGTACATAAATGTCATTTGTCATAATACGGTGTGAATACTACTGGACCACCATCACAAAACAAATACATGCGCGAAGGTACAAGTTAATGTGATTGTTTAAAAAAAATGCACTCCTTTAACAGGTAACAACATTTTCCTCCTGGGAGTAAAGTACATTATAATATGTCATTAGTTGTATGTAGTACAGCTGTTGGCTACCAGAACTTGTTCTGCACAGTTTTTCTCTCTGAGGGACATTTATAAATTTCTCTTATCACGGAAGATCGATGTTGTAAAACTTTGCGTGGATGCATGGCGTGATTTCCTCTGCTTTCTCCGGAGTTTTTTGTCCGTCCATCTTTCGGAGTGTGCAGTGTACACCTACCACACGAACCTCTACGTGGTACTTCGAATCAACCAAAACTACATTCGAATACATTAAATATAATGGATAATTCACATACACAAACATAAAATGTTTTTTCATACTTTTAATGTGGTGTCGCCTCATGTTTGTTTAAGGTGTGCTTGTATACATACCACCTAAACAATTTGAACCCTACCACCTTTCACCAAAACGCTGCTACATTTTCAGTATCTACAAATCGCTGCTACAACGTTTTGGAGATATGGTGGAAGTAGTCTGACACATTAACATGTACATGGTGACCCGCTTTATAAAGTACAATCCATAACTCAAGCAACTGAGAAATTAATCATAAAAACACGATACCGTTGTTATTCCACCTTTCCAGATTTTTAATATATTCACGTTTCTTGTATTTTCTGTTAAAAACTACGTGAAAGGTCATCCAATAATAATCCATTACATTCATCGGAATTATACATAAAAGCTGTTCGCTGGACTTGTGAATTATGAAATATTAATATTTCTGCATAATAATTCACTACAAAGAAACCAAGCAATATTGTTAATGTTTGACCTCAATTTCGGCAGGCCTACGCTACAGCTTTATTACAATGCGCATGCTATTCTCTATCATATACTTATACTATACTGTCACCGTAAGTGACTTTCACATTAAGTATACGTCTGGACTATGAACATTGTGCTTTTGAGATATATGAACAATGGCAATAGGGTAGTCAGACGAGAAATTGCACCAAAGACGGAACATTAAAAGGCAAAAAATAGTCTCTAACCACAAGAAATACAGCTTGAGCTGCCAGCTACGGTACTTTTATTGCCAATGTGAGAGTATATCCCAGAAAAGTGTTTATTATTATTATTAAATTATAATCCAAACAGATATTATGTAAAATGTATACAGAAGTGTTTTAAATGTGTGTCTTTATTGTACTTTGCATTAAAAGCACTCCCTTCACATCATAAACAAGTAATGCAATCAAGTAAAAAACTGTATAAGCTATTTACTATCGAAATAAACGATCTGCTGCTCCTGGTAGCGAGTGAGGGCTTGACATTTAACATGCCACCATCATCGCCATCGTCGTTTCCAGCAGCCACGCTCTCCATCTCTCACTGGCATTTTATTACTATATACTGCACACTTCTATTATCATCACAAATAGTAACCGCTGTAGAGCTTAAGACTAGCATAGCAACGGCAACAAAAGTGTCGACAACAAGNTATACTGCACACTTCTATCTGTATTATCATCACAAATAGTAACCGCTGTAGAGCTGAAGACTAGTATAACTATCAACGGCAACAAAAGTGTCGACAACAAGTGAAAAAAATTGTGCCTAGACAAACCCAATAATCTTTCCTTCATCATTGTGATCATCATCACCAAAACTGCTACTGCAATATAGGATCATTTATACTTACACAGCTCAAGCGGGAATAATTTTAAAAACACATACAGAGAAGGAGAGAGAAAAAAAGAAAGAGCTTAACACCAGAAAAAAACTGACAAAAATATATATGAAGAGCTCGTTTGTTTTTATAACGGTTCAACTTGTCACTCAACAGCCCTTCCCATTTTCTAATTTCCTTTTTTACTCTGGTCTGCCATCACATAACTTTTTTCCTCTTTCCTTTTTTTCCTTTTTCCTTCATCTTCAAATATCTTTAAACTCTCTCTCAGGAAAAAGCAAAAGAGTGAGAAAAATAAGAGCATCATTATGCATATATGTAGACAGATGTACATACACAAAGATCTCGTCTACTACTGTTCTGTGATCATCATCAGTCCGATAGCGTTGACTGTTGTAAGGCATGGTTGGTTTTCTTTTGGTGTGAAATATGACAGAAATGAGGAAAGGAACGTATGCTGCTCCTGCTGCTCATGTTATTACTCCTACAACAACACGTTGCCTGGCACATCAGCTACATCTAGCTTCTTGCATAAAGTAAAATAATATGCTACTTGTGTAATAATATGCCCTGCAACTTGCTTTCATCTTTTGCAGGCGGAGTCCTTACTTAACCTACCTACCAACCTAGTATACCCTATACCTTCATCTTCATACACGCTCGTATGATTATGCCTGAAATGTATATTGTCTCACTGATGGAGAGAGAATGAAAAAATGAATTTTCTCTTTCATTCTTCTACATCGTCTATTTCTCTTTGTAAACGAAATGAGAACACCGTCGGAGAGCAGAGTGGTGATGAAAAACGCAGAAGGAAATAGCGCGTAGAATGCATTCGTCATTTTTATATTTCCATAAGGAACTGAAGTAGTTGAACGGATAAGAGAGTCGTGCAAAAAACTGAGGCGAAGAGTAAGGAGTGCTACTGCTGGTTTTTCTTATTCTTCTCGGCGGAATTGTACAAGACCAAGCAGATGAGAATCTTTGTTTGACTGTAAGTGAGAAAAGAAAGAAGAGAAGGACAAGTAGTCTTGAAAAATATTCTCAGGCAGGAAGAGAGGAAAACGGCAAAGGAAAATATTAAAAGGAAGCGAGGAAAAAGTACTCTCTTCATCTGCTTTTTCTTCCTCTCTCTGGTGAATAGTACCTGATGTGTATCAGAGGGAAAGGAAGAATGGGAATTTGTGATGATGGGGATGCACACACAAAAGAGAATGAGTTTAATACTAGCTGGGCCATAGAGTGAGAGAAAGAGAAAATGTATTAGTGCTACTTATTCATTTTATATGCAAGTTTCTTAAAAGTTCGTTTCCTTCCTCTAGGAGGTAATTCCATTAAATAAAATGAATCAAAATCAAATTTTTTACGTTCTCCACCATTCTCGCACATTTTTATCGTACACTGGAATCTTGCATGTGATATGCATGGGGTTCCACTACTTATGTAACTGTGTGTTTCATTTGGTGATAAATAGAATTGAGTGCGTAAAATGCACTCTTAATTTCCACACAGCTTGCGCAAGCCATATCGATGTCAAATCAAAAACAATATTTCTTCGTTATTATTACGCAATGAATGCAGGAGTTGGCAGAATATTCAAGGGACTCGTATATTTTTCGTCAGATATGTTTATTATCATGGTCGAAATCGACTTTAACTTATTAGATAGCCAGAAAGAATTTTGCGGGATAAAAGTTCCTAATAATCATATCACTTAAGCGTGTTGTTTTACCTGCATTTTATACGGCTTAAAACGTAATTACAATGATTTTTGAGGGAGCAATTAAATGGAAGAGAAGGTCATTATGAATTCTAATTACATAGTCGTACACACAACTGCGTACTAGGATTAACGAACATGTCATGCGGTGGGACATACAATGAGGAAATAATTATATCGATTAAATGAGCTGAAGTTATACGAACGAGGAGAAACAAGCGTGTGTAGAGGCGACGTTCACCTGAGTCATTACGCACGTTTATGGTGAATAAGTGCGTTGCGTACGATAGTTCACGATGACTTGTTCTTGCGTGTGTGTGATATACGTGTTTGTTGGCTATATATTGTGTTGATGGTCGTTTGGCGCGGTAAGGAAAACCGGTTAACCAGACGGAGACAGGAGACAGAGAATGCAATAATAGTTCATAAAGCAGTGTCTTAGTCTCAAATGTGCCGTTAGGTTTAATCTTTCAAGGGAAATAAGTGCGTTGCGTACGATAGTTCACGATGACTTGTTCTTGCGTGTGTGTGATATACGTGTTTGTTGGCTATATATTGCGTTGATGGTCGTTTGGCGCGGTAAGGAAAACCGGTTAACGGCGACGGAGACAAGAGACAGAGAATGCAATAATAGTTCATAAAGCACTGTCTTAGTCTCAAATGTGCCGTTAGGTTTAATCTTTCAAGGGTAAAATGAAGCATTCCCTTGAAACACTGACATCCGTGGGGAAGTTTACATGGGTTGGGTAGTATTTGTTCTTACATGCATGCATTCTACCTCCGTGTGCATACCTACTTTCATGTATAACTTGCGTATTATATCTTGCGTGAATTTTCACTTGTATTGTTGCTAGTATCAACTTGCTACTGTGCTACTACTAGAATTTGTCGTAATCTTAATTGCTCTCTCGCGCCTGTACGTCTCCGGAAGGAAGGTATAATGAAATGGAATTATTACGTTGTCCATAAAAATCATCCTTGATTCAGGTAGCTTGATACCCCGGAATACCCGGTGCTTCTAGTGACCTTCTTGCCGAAAAGAAAAACGAAAGTGCTTATATACATACGTAGATTCTATCACGCCTTACATATCTACACACATATCCATCTACGACTCCTATCACAGCATCAGACATCACATGTCGTCACGGTGTTCCTTGTGAAACCGTAAAACCATCTTTATGACCAAATTTTATCATTTTTCCTCATTGCATTTTAGCCCTCATACTAGGCTATAAAGGCTACAAAGGGAAGTGACTAGAAAACAGTGCTTTGAAGAATTATATGTACGTAAAGGGAGAAGGAAGGAGACGGTACGAGAAAATTCTGAATGATACTGACGTGATGTGATGGGCATTATACGCAAGACATTATCCAGATACGTTATGGGAACTCTTAATGATTTTTGGACAAATTGGGTAATTTCCTGATGACTCTGAAATGCATTATTACAGTTCCTTCCTTAGTGTGGAGTGCCGGCACTACAAAAAGTCATATTATGTAGTAGCCATCCTTGCTCCACCGAAAGCAGCTTTGTAACAATAATATTACTTGATACACGTACTTTACATAACATTCGACGGTTTGCGTCGTGGCGCGTACAAGTTGCCTCATTTTCTCTACTACAATGCTATGAAGTACTAATACGAAGCGGACAATCCGCTTCAGTCAACTAGATTGACTGAATGTGTATCATTCACGCCTTGATCTAAACTGCAGATAGGGTCATATAAAAATTGGAAATGTTAAATGCGCAAAGTAATCAAAGACGTGCCTTACCGACATCATAAAACAACCATCCAAAACGTCCCAGCTTGCTAAGTGTTTCGTTTAACAATTAAATTGCGTGCCAGTTAAAACAAAGATTAACCTTTGGATTTGACAAAAATGACATTTGATACCTATTTCATCGGCCTACCCCGCAAATACATAAACATATTTTCCAGTCAACCTTCTGTCAAATTACTACTTATATAAGACAGCACATTCGTATTATGTTGAAATTGTTATTTTCATTACATCCTGTCTAACTACGCAGTTTATTATAGAAAGTGAAATGAAAGCGAATGTATGTAAATTAGATAACCATTCCTAAAAGATTTAATATGTTACATCAGCTGTCTTAATCAATTATTGATTTAACACGGTTTATTACACGTTTTCCCTAAATTGAAGACATGTAGTCATCCTATAATATTTCATGTTGTTTGAAAATAACCTGTTAATGGAAATTATAGAATAACATAAATACATATGCTGTATACGCCCTTTATGGTGTATACAACCAAAGGTTTTGTTCTTCATCAAGTATTTATTCGCACCTAACATCCATTTACGTAATAACAGCCTTCTAAACAAAATTTCAAGACCTTGCATACTAATATTGTTATAAAATTTGCAATTTCAGTAGAAATATTAAAATAAATATTCTAAAGTCGAACGAATATGTGCGTGGTAGTGAAGGATTTGAGTTAAATC
Organism: Coecobrya sp. COE2; assembly: GCA_027743765.1. Classification (NCBI taxonomy): domain Eukaryota; kingdom Metazoa; phylum Arthropoda; class Collembola; order Entomobryomorpha; family Entomobryidae; genus Coecobrya; species Coecobrya sp. COE2. The sequence continues at coordinate 9,303 of JAHZMV010000932.1, forward strand.
AAAACGTGAAGTTGAGCATAAATCGTGAATGAACTTGCGTCCATAATTATGCTCATCATATTTTAAGCACTCTGTCGTGGGAATTATATATACAGAGGGGCTTGTATGTTACGTAAATACATAAAGACGTTGGGTGTACAGAGCTGCCATTACATGACAACACTTACAGTCACGATTTTTTCATCATCAAGGCTAAATACTGTTGATTAATAAATTCAAATCGACCGATTTATTAAAACGAATGTTCGCAACTCATTACAAGAGCAAACGCATTCCATAATATAAAATTCCTTTTAATTTTATATTAAATTTTCAGGAATTCATCGCACAATTCTAGCCAATTTTTGGATGAGATCGTGCTGGCAGGAAAACCCTGAGCTCAGTTAAATAAATCAGCAATCAGCACTATATGAAAACAATAAATTAATAATAATAGTGACCATCAAATCATGTATTTGACAACTGGTTTTTACTTACTAACACAACTGACATACGTAGTCAGCGGTATCATTAGTTTAACTGTCAAAACTTGACAAAATGACTGACAGAATTTTTATTTTCCTCAAAAAGTTGCAAAATTTGAAATTACACTGGGTCGACAGCTAGCATTTTTGCAAGGATCGTTCGTTCTTTCGGCATTTTCTTTCATTTTTAAGACACAGAATTGCAGGCATGTGGCAGTTAAAGAAGAAAATATTATTTCGAATTTCATGCGAATTCTCATTTTTGTAGATAAAACTGTGTGATTTTAACATGCTTCATTGGCACTACATATACAGACAGCGGGAGACAACATACAAAATCCCAAGTTAATTGTTGGTTTTGTGAGAGATTATTTTTTCCGTGTTTTTGTGTGTTAATCCATCCATTCATTCCAGGCTCCCAGCAGCAGCCCTACATGACCAGTAGGGCTGTGGCAGCATCACAGTGGTCGAGTTAACATGTATGAAGTCAATCATCATCAGCGTCATCATCGTATGTGTTTTAAACTCATTGTACGTGTGTGGTGAGGCAAAACTCCAAGGAAAACTGGTTGTGGATTTACTAGTTTTTTATGTATATCTACAGAGCAGGAATACTATTTAGCTTATATTATGATTGTGTGTGAGCTAGTATATAAAATGGTTGGAAAAATTGAAGACAAAGATAATTTGATAGAAGGAAGGCGAAACAACCGCAAAAACATTTTGGTGGATTCTCTTTGTTTTATAAACCCTTTCTCTCTCTGGTTTGTGTGTGTAGACAGAATTTTTCATGACATTGTCAGTGTCACTGAACGTAAACGTTATTTCAAGTTTTGATGTAAATTATCAATGATGAATGGTACATGAATGATGTTCATGATTTAAGGAATGTTGAGTTGAAAACATGATGAAATTTGATATGATGATATGCATACGTATAGACCAAGTGTGCAAACTGCATAATAAAATTGCAGAAAAAAATCGTTCATAAGATTCGTTTCGTTTGCGAAAAAAAGCTTGTACGAGTTCATATTAATGACATATGAGTCTTTGTCAAACACGAAGTTTCAACACAAAAACACGAAGAACGACAACAGAAGATGAGGAGGTACGTCAATTTTCCATGTTGTACTAACGAATGCAAATATGGAACTAGTCAAAGGAATGATGCGCTACTGATATTGTAACTCAATCGTTTTCTCTACTGCAAATAAAAAACTCCTTTTTATATTAGAATTGCTTCGTGCCAATCTGATTAATATTCTGTATCAGTTTTATTTTCCATATGAAGCGCACTTCATCATTGTCATTTCACTCTTTCGCTATTAATAATCGTTTTAAGGATGTGCGAA
>JAHZMV010000933.1:0-16252 GCA_027743765.1 Coecobrya sp. COE2
ATTCGCTAAATTTCAGAACAAAGGTTACCACTTTGTTACTTGTGCCGATGTGTATGAGATGGGCAATGCATCCTTCTATGGTTTTGTTTCTGCATTTGACGTCCAAACCTGGATATTAATTTTAATTTCTTCGTGTTTTATGTCCATCTTTATGCAAGTACGTGAAAGGAGAATTTCTTTAAGTGCAATCCTTTTCCCCTTATCCACCCTCCTCGAACAGGACTCCAATATCTGTAAAAGATACAAATTTCTAACCGCTTGTTGGCTCCTAATGTGTATTATTCTTTCAGAATGTTATCGTGGAGAAAATGTCACGGAATTAATTGCTCCAGTAGAACGAGAGAAAATACAATATTATCATCAGCTTATTAAATACGATTTTTCTGTATTGAGTAAACTTGAGTTAGTGTTAGAGGAAATGATAGAAATTGGAGTGAAGTTCGCTCGTGGATTCATGAGGGATTATTTTGGGAAACGTAAAATAATCATTGAGCAAGATCCCACCGGTTTCGATGTAGCATATGGAACGAATCGTCCTAATGATTTAAAAACAAATATAATCGAAAAAGTAGCACATTTAATATACAGACCCATTTACTTAAACAATAAAATGGAAATAATGAATAATTCTGGCTTGTTCAATATTATTGCCAAATGTGCAAAAGTGGCTTATATTAATGAACACGAAGAAACACAGAAAATGTTATTGAGGCTTAAAGCAAATTTTTTGGAGCAAAGAAACCAAAGTAGTCTAAGAAGCCTTAGTTTATCCAAAGAATCCCTAGGAGAAACGGTAGTTACGTGGCTCTTCAAAAACATAAGACATCCTGCAACTAAATTTATTATAAGAGTTCATGCTTTATCCGAGTCAGGTCTTGTAGATGCCTGGAATAAATGGTCGTTTAGAATGTCAACTTGGAATGATACGGTGGAAGTTGCACGACTGGAAGCAAATGGAAAATTTCAGGGCGTGTCAATTCATGGAAACGTTAGGGTAGTATTTTTTCTGTATTTGGTTATTATTTCCGTTTCGATGTTATTATTTTTTATAGAAGTTAGAAACCGTATTTTTAAATGGCTCTATCAAAGTTTGGGAAGCTTTATTGTGTATTTTTGGATTAAAAGATATATGTTAATTCATTATCATTTGTCAATAAATTTGGGATAGCTTTACTTAAAATATGATCACTCACACGGTACACTTGACTTTCTATTGAAGATTTGCGAATTTCTAAAAACTAAATTATCTGTACCTTAAAGCTACCCCTAGTATAATTGGACAATAAATAATAAAACGTGCATAATGTATACAATATGATTGAAGAAAAGAATGTAACACACACATTTTTATAGCTTTCTAAGCAACGAAAATTAATTTGGCATAATATTAGCAAATTTTATAGACAACATTTAGAACAAATAATTTAACAAAAAATTCAGTTAGCAACCGTTAATGGGTACTCAACCATCAATTTAAATGCACGCCTATGGAATTGTTTGCGTCACATTCGTTTTATTTCCTTGTGTTATGGCACCGCTGCCTGAAAAACCCACAAATAATTACACTCTTGAAACTGGCAGGTAACTATTGATAATGTGGTTGGTATTTCTCTTTAAACATATTGTTGGCTTTCAGTTATATGTTGCTCAAAGCTTCTGAATACATACTGAAGCAAGGTGTGACATTAAACAACCACGAACACCTTCGGAGTATAAGGTCTGTCCGAATTCATAAGAATAATGTCTGATGCTTACATAACTTTTATCATCTACTTCGGAATACTTCAGTGCTCTGCAATGACATAGAACATCACTATCTCTTTCTAGATTTCAATGTTCAATACCCAATCTTGCACGCCAGAGAAAATTTCATGTTTTAAAATTCAGTCAAAATGACTTACTAAAAGCCTACAAATTATACACGTACGACAAATTCCAAAATTCCAAATATTATCAACCTGAAGTTTGATCATATTTGGTATGATTAAATTTATCATTTTTACATTTCATGCATGTAACATGTTAAATGCATCGAAATTTTCAAAACAGGACGAGCTGCTGCATAACGTACGTACGTACGTGATACGTAGGTGAATACAGGGGTATTATAAAATATTCAACAAATTATGGAAACATCAAAACAACTGTCCTTCTAATTTGGACATGCCTTATTTAGACAATAATATTGCTCAAATTGTCTTAGCTACATGCTCGAGACCTTTCGAATCAACTTTCCAATGTGGGAATCAGTTGTAACCTTTAGTTTATCTTATACATAACCGATAAGAGATCCTACCTGACAAACAATGTTGTGAAAGCTTATGTAAATGTCATTGGTTGACAAATAATGATAGGTTAACACGAATAGTAAGTAAAACAAACTGAAGGATACATAACTATTATGTAAAAGACATTGACTTGGTAAATAGCTTACGTGGACGTTGGACAACTAGAGCATTTGACGGTATTTGGAAATTGATGGATGGGATATGCTACTGTCAAATTTTTATTTCAACGCAAATGGAAGCAACATCCTGTTTGAGGTATCCCACATACGAAATAGGAATATAAACATTTTTTTGATACTTCGACAATCATGATAGGTTTCAAGAAACATACCAAAGCTTTGCACTTGCACCACATTATTTGATGTATACATAAATTGTACAAAACTTAATATAGAGTGACATTTCAGTTAATTTATTACATTAATTGATATCACTTTTGTGAACTTCCCATCTGACATTATTGGTGGAGCATAAGACAATTATATGTATCTATAACTCTGAGTGATAACTAAAGTTTATTAAAAACGCTTGTTTAATTCCATAGCACTCCTAGTTCATGCCCGTGCAAGATAATCAACCTCAATCGTATATGTTTTTTCAATAGCTCCGTAATACGATATATTACAGAACGTGGCCACACTACAATTATTATAGCACATTTAGTCATGATATGCAATTAAACGCAATTATTCTATGACCAACCTCCAACGACAAATATGTTTTTACATAGTTATATGATAGTGCCCTGTTGCTTCGCCCCATTGCTATTACACATTTTTCTGAGAATTGACCATAATTAAATCCTGGAAGCCAGTGATTATATATTGATAAGACCGACCGTATATGTAATCTTTTCAATCGGTTGCTACTTATGGACATGAGCCATGAACTACCCATTTACATAAATAATAGATACAGATATGCTGGATAAAAAGGTATCATTAAGCGACCTCATGTTTCCTGGATGTATATTAAGATCATAATGCTGCTCACGTTGTCCTAAGAGCATAGTGTCTGAGAATATCTCCAACCAAGCAATCTATAAATTGTAGTCATATCCTGTATTTAATAGTCTGCAAAACTCAAACGAAACCCAAATTAAAAACAAATTAGTATGAACTAGCCATCACTGGTTCTCACTAATTTACATAAGCAATATTTAGCAACTTACTGTGGCAAATGGGGCAGAATGATTGTGTAGTGGAAATACTTAAGCTTATTCGTTCGCACTGCACCATTTATAACAGTAAGCTAATTTATTGCAGTCCATTCTGTCGTATTGCTACAAGGGAGAAAATGTCAAGGAGCTCATTGCCCCGCTTCAGGAACAAAAATTGGAGTATTTTAATCAACTCGTGAAATACAACTTTTCAATTTTAAGCAAAGCAGAAATGGTTTTAGAGGAATTGATGGAAAGTCCATTTGAATATGCATTTAATTTTGCCTCAGTTTTATTTGGGAAAAATGCTTCTATCCATCAGGAGAATCTACGTATTGGTTTTGATGTTGCCTACGGAATACACAAGCATGAATTCTTAAAACAAAAGTTACTCAACCATGTAAAAGAATTAATATATAGACCTAGTCACTTAAATGAGATTACAGACATAATGAAAGTTTCTCGTTTATTCAAAATTACTGCTAATTGTGCTAACTTGGCTTACATAGATGAATATGAAGACACCTATAAAATGTTCCTGCGATTGAAAGCTGCATTTTCGGAACAGGGAAATCATACTAGTCTACAAAGGGTTAGCATCAGCAAAGACTCCTTGGGAAAAACTGTAGTTACGTGGCTATTCAAAAACATTAGATTTCCTGCAACTACATTTATTAAAAGGGTGCACTCTTTATCGGAATCCGGTCTTGTGGATGTTTGGAATCAATGGTTGTTTCGAGTGTCAACTTGGAATGATACTGTTGAAGCAGCTAGACAAGAAGCTAGACGAAACTTTACTCGCANAAAGACTCCTTGGGAAAAACTGTAGTTACGTGGCTATTCAAAAACATTAGATTTCCTGCAACTACATTTATTAAAAGGGTGCATTCTTTATCGGAATCCGGTCTTGTGAATGTTTGGAATCAATGGTTGTTTCGAGTATCAACTTGAAATGATACTGTAGAAGCAGTGAGACAAGAAGCTGGACGAAAGTTTAATCGCATGTCCATTCGTGGAAATATTAGGGTTGTATTTTATCTGCATTTTATTTTGGTTGTCATTTCCGTCGGCATATTTATCGTGGAGATTAGGGAATATATTTGGAAAAGGTTTTGTCAAATGTTTCTCTATATTTATCAAAGTTTTGGTCGTATAGTGTTTTATGTTCGAGTTTAAAGGTTTATGAATATGCAATCACCCGTTTAAATAAATTAGGAGTATCGGTAGAATATATTTACATGCTAGAATGAAGTTCTGTTTTTTTCTGGGTCTACACTATTTTACATGCTATACTAGCAGCTTTGTGTATTATAAATGAGTTATTGGACGGTTACACAACTTATAAAAGGTAGAATATATTTACATGCTAGAATGAAGTTCTGTTTTTTTCTGGGTCTACACTATTTTACATGCTATACTAGCAGCTTTGTGTATTATAAATGAGTTATTGGACGGTTACGCAACTTATAAAAAATTTGGAATTCATTGGGAATGGAAACGACCACTGAATTTGGTATTATATTTGTGGTTGTATGTATGATGCAGCATGATTTTCTGTATGTCAATAAATAAAAAAATAAATAGACTACACCTAATGATTTACCTATTTTATTAAATTATTGGATATGAAATGCAATTCAGACAATTCGACCAACCCTACACATATTTATATAGTTGAGATAAGGTTATCTTATTTAATTTATTTATCGTGACGTAAGTTCCCATAATCCATTTTGATGTACAAACGAACCGACAAGGACTGATTTTATTACAGCTAATGCTCATACATTAAGCTAACAAATATATACGACGTTCGATATATAAATTTTACGTCGGGATTATATTATATATACTTATATGACTTAATAATTATTCCTATTAATTGTTTCGAGCAAATGTTTTGATATATTTCCCACATGTGTAATATATTCCTGGTTTATCGAGCTTAAATTTGACTATGAATATTTCAGGAGCAATGTTAACCATACAAAAATTATTCCATGTATTTAATTACAAAGCATTCCAATTCAATGCTAATGCCAGATAATAAACTGAGATAGGGTGGCATTTTATATTTGCTCTATATACAATATCCTATATAATGTAGCAACGCGTCACTTATTATAACTTGGTTCTAGTAATCACCTGCAATTAAAGGCATTTATGAGACGTTTAAGTATCAACGTAATTACATACATCTGTACCTATTTGCGTCAAGTCTATTTTTCGAATGTGGTGACATATCTAAAAGAAAATCTTATAATCAGATTCTGCTTATAAATAAATTCTTGACACCTGTGGTTAAGTCTTGATAAGATCATTATTATATATTTCCTATACCAAATTTTGGCTTTCAGATATATGTCGCAGGATACCACCCATAGATGTATGGAACAAAACTTCATAATAAAACTTTCATGTCCACTGTTATGAAAGTAATTAATTCTTTTGGAGAAGTTTATCAAATACTGAATTCCTGTCGGTAACGCCTATAGCGATAGTTAAGTGATTACCTTTGGCTACATAAATACCGAAACAATTATGAGCAACATGAGGAAGCAATTAAGTATAATCACATATAGTTCCTGGAAGCTATAGTTTTACAAAATGGTAACTATTTACTCCAGGAAATCCCTACGATCATTTGTAATTAACGCACAAGTAAAAAGAGTGTGGCCTGCGTGGTAAATATTTTGCGTATTGGCAGTAATGGCATTGTGGTATTATTGTGGTATTTGATAGGCTTAGGCTTAATAATTTAGAGTGAGTGCTTAATAATGTCAGTATCAGTTAAACTTCTATGAACATATAAACCTTATACGAATTTAATAATTGATAAAATGTTTTACTTTCTATTTGTTTCCAATTGTATCAAAATGAAAACTAGCACTGCAATACAAAATATCAAAACTATAGTCCTTCTTCTGCTGTTACATATTGTCACCATTACAATTGCATTTCAGAATTCGTATCCCACACGAATAGCTCTTGACATCGGGGAAAAGCTCAAACTATTTAGAAATTGTACTGTGCATATTGTTCAAGCGATCTTGGAAGATTCGGTAGGTCATGAAGATCATATTCCTTTGCCCGAAATATTTTGGTTTAATATGCTTATTTTTACGGTTTCAGAGGACGGTCTACTCAGTCCATCCACCAGATTTTCCAATTGTTTCCTCTGAGCATCTATTTATTAGAAGCTGGTTCCAAGGCTTAACTTGCAACAATCAAAACTACGTCCTCTTTGATAAGAAAGGGACTGCGAACAATGCAACACCAATCTATGCAACGAGATGTGAAGCTATTTTCTACATAACTCCACCAGATTGTAATTTCTGTGGAAGCAGTTATGTTGGTCTTAATCCAAATGACGGCAAAAAGAATATTTTGGTGACTGCTTCTGCAAAGAAGTTAATGGTTCATACTTCAGTTACGGCGTATAAACTAAGTGCCGAATATGTAAAAATTCCAAGTTCGTATAGGTCTGGAATATACTTTATTGCCATTGGTACAAAACGAACATTAAATCAACCATGGTCAACAAACATATTTAGTTTAGTAGACTTGGAATATTCTTTAGAAAGTGTGTTCCTACCTGTTAAAATGTTTATAGAAGTTATCTTTTCAGTAGAAGAGTCCGTCTTTGATTTTAGTCATCGAATTGCAAACCCCAAGTCCATTTTTCTTGTTTGGAATATTCCTGACACGACCGCAAATACCGCTATTGAAATAGGAGGCGGGAGAGGTTTTATAAATCAAGCCGCTTACGTAGCAAAGCTCATGGCTAGCAAAGTAATCTTTTCCAAAGTAAATTTGGAATCCTGGGCTTCTCTAATAGAATTTGAGAGTGCATTGACTAACCCATACTGGAGTACTGGTCAACAAATTTGGGAAACTCAAAGACCCCACGAATTGACAAGAAATATGAAAGTTAAAAATGTATACTTTTTACAGACGAATAGAAATATTTTGAAGCAGTTTATATTTCTTGCATTAATAAAACCTAATGCCACAACATTTATTGACTACAAATTGGCGGTAGGCAGGTTCCCCATGTTCCTGATTACAGAAGGAGAAAATGCAATGCAATTTACTACGTTTCAGAGCAACGGCTACCACTTTGTTAGTTGTGCTGATGTACATGAGATAGGTGGCACATCATTTCATGGTTTCGTCTCTGCATTTGACTTCAAAACCTGGGCACTGATTCTGATTTCTTGGTGTTCTTTGGCCATCTTTATCCAATTGTGTGAAAGGCGGATATCATTTAATTCGATCGTTTTTCCGTTAGCCACCCTACTCGAACAGGACTCAAAGGTCTGCAATCAATACAAAGTTCTGACCGCGTCGTGGCTATTGATGTGTATTATTCTTTCAGAAAGCTATAGAGGAGAAAATGTAACAGAGTTAATTGCTCCCATAGATAAGGAAAATTTACAACATTTTGAACAACTTGTGAAATACAACTTTTCAATTCTAAGCAAATCAGAAAGAGCATTCGAGGAATGGATGGAAAATACTGGCGACCTTGTATATTCTATTCTTAAAATATTCTTAGAGAGTAATGATATTAAAGGTAGGCCGGAACGCACTAGTTTCGAAGTAGCGTATAGAAATCATATTGCGGTTGGCTTAACACCTCACATAATCAACAAAGTGAACGCATTAATATACAGACCTACTTATGTTAGCGATATCTGGAAAACAATGAAAATTTCCGAATTGTTGAATATTACTGCACAATGTAAAAGAGTTGCGTACATCGACGAAAACGAAGGCGCGCATAGAATGTTCTTGCGACTAAAAGCTAGATTCTCAGAGGAGGGTAACTACAGCAGTCGAAAAAGTCTTAGTATCAGCAAAGAAACGCTTGGAAAGACAGAACACACTTGGCTGTTTAAAAATATAAAGTATCCTGCAACAAAATTTATTATTAGGGTTCATTCCTTATCAGAGTCCGGTCTAGTTGACGCTTGGAACCGATGGTCGTTTCGAATGTCGACTTGGAATGATACGGTTGAAGTTGCTCGAGCAGAAGCAAGCGAAAAATTAAGCCCCGTCTCAATATATGGAAATGTTAGAGTTGTATTTTTTCTCTATTTGCTTTTGATTCTTATTTCTGTTGCACAGTTTTCCGTGGAGACTTGGAAATATATTTTTATGGGTTTGGAACAAACTAGTATCTATATTCACCAGAGCTTTGGGTTTTTTGCGCTCTATAAAGGAATTAAAAGCTATGTTTTAATGCAAACATCTGTATAAATAAACTTGGATTCTCTCTACATGTTAACCAGTTGAAACGATTGTTGTTTCAAGAGGGCAGATATTGTTTGGTAAATATTATCACCTAAGATGAACAGGGTATCTCTGATAAACTGTCGAATGTGTAAGATTTATGTAACCAGAACGTTTCCTGTTCATTAAGAATTTACCAGGATGGCACTTACGCGTATGTTTTAAAATGTACTTATATGTAGAATTTAATATGATTTGCAATTTGTGTATTTTGGAAATAAATATTAAACCTAGTTTTCATTGTAACCACCAACGATACTGTAATACTTAATTGTGATCTTTCTCTTACTACTGTTTATAAAATAGAAGTCATTTTTTACATATGAAATAGAACTAGAACAGAAAGTTAATAGTTGCGTGATATTCAGTAACAGCAAACTACAGACGAAAAGCTGAACTACATTACTACAAAGAAATTTAGTAAAATGTTCGTCATGTGCGGGTATTCAAACATTGGGTGTCCTGGCTCATTCAGACAGCAAAGCAGGTAAATATAAACCAGTGGGATATTTTAGTGGTTCCCGTCTTGACCTATTTAAATAGGAAACCTCATTCATACGATTCACACGCACGGAATGGTTTTTAAAATATATTCTAGTGGGCATGGAAAACATGTTAGGATGGTCGAATAACACCCGGAGAAAATACGGGTGGTCAGAGAAAGTGATTTTCCCAAGAAAAACCGATCTTGTTCACTGGTGATAATAAAACTTTCTGTTAGAATTGACACCACACTTTCCGTCAAGAGATAATCAGTGATGTTATCTCCGATAGATAATCTGAAGTTTTGTTTGTCGGAGAAAATGTGGGATTGTGTCTAGGATAGATGGGTAGAACACCATAGATTTTAAACGCTTAAGATTCATTGGGAAGACTTTAGTAAGGTGTGTGTGTGTCTGTAATTTAACAATTTTTGGTCTGCGAAATCTTTAATCTCATCCGGAAAAAAATTGTCATGTTTTCCATGTCTGTATTTTATACCAAAATTATAACCATTGAATATTTATGCGGTAACACTTTATCCTAGAAAGAAAAACAAAAACCGTCATACTCATGAATCAAATGAAGCATATGTAGTTACTTAAGCCAATACAAAAATAAAGGAATAAAATCTACTGTATATAATCCATCTCATTTTGATTAGCATATGCGTAAGTAGGTATTATTATTATTAATATTAATCCATGTATCATTTACGTCAGTTGTGGAGTAAGCCATGAAAGCGTAAACAGTCCTGTGCGTAAACATGCGTCTTGAGGCATCACACTGAAGTATTAAAATTAGAGTAAACGAACGTTATCAAGAAATCCTGTCGTGCAGACGTGTAAATATACAATTTGTCCATGTTTTCATATTAAAATTAGTAGAATCCTGACTAATCCGCAAAAAGAAAAAAATATCACAGGTTGACAGGTGTAAATTAATTAAGTACTGACTTGATTGATATATTGAATATGTTCGCTGGATTGAGTAACAAAATTACCGAAAATCACCTGATTAATTACATGACATAAACACTAGATTATCATAGTTTTAACAGGATTTATTTTTGTAATAAATTTTTTTACCAATCTGCTCTCCAAGCTGGATTAGATATTCTAGCCTTCTGAATTTTTTTTTACTATTTAAGCCAACACATATTAGGGGAATTATCATCAGTTGCATTTAGAGTTTGTTCCGCAGTGTAATAATTAAAACCTCTAAGAAAGCCATGGATAAATCAGCAGTTTTGGCAGATTTGTTTGCGTTTTTTTTGCTGTTATTGCCCAAATGCCCCACATGGTAACAACTTCGGTTTAATTGAATTTACTGTAGTACGGGTAGGTTTTTAGGTCACTATAATTCACAATATAATTGAAAATATAATATAATCGTGACTTAATTTTTAGATAAATTGGAGAGAGGCAAAATCGCTATGCAGTAGCTCTGGAATGCAACTTGCAAGTATTCACACTGCAGAACAAGTGAAATTGCTGAAAGCACATTCTATTACAGCAGCTGCTGGTCAAGGTGCGTAAACCCTGATCTGTTTTATCCCTGTCAAGTGCTAGTCAGTTTAAAAACTGTGTGATATTTAAAATAGTATTCTGGACTGCCGGAAGAGACTCCTTAACTATTTCACATTTGGTATGGGACCATAATGCTGAGAGTTTAGACTCTGCTGTCCTAAGCTTTACCAACCGGGCTATGATTAGCACTTGTTTGTCTTTCCGTCTTGGGACTTTTATGGGTTCTACTCGAATTCATACTATCCCATTTGCGAAGTAGTTCTCTAAAACCATTTTGTAATATGTTAAAGTATTATCTATTACCGTGTCACTGATTGAAAAACATGGTATTGATTTACTGTGATGTTGGCAAGGCACGTTTCAATAAAGAGAAATTCTAATTCTAAAAAGTGTCCGTTTAATTACCTAGCACGACGAAGTATATGACTATACATCACAATCAATTTGAAATATCATAGTTGTTCCCAGTAACTATGTTGTATATTTTGCATTGTTCTTAAATTATGACCAACAATTAAAAGTATTTAACCTAAGCTCAAACATTTACATATCTAGCTGCAACTATGGCGACTATTACATATTGGTGATATGTTGGTAGTTAACGATAAGAACATCCTTATATTATTATGTTTTACCTCGTGCCCTGTAATTAAGACGAGTGGATGGATGTTCAAATGCCAATTCCAATACTTAATTATTCACCTTTTTGCGTCATGTTTCTCTTCCTACTGTTATATGTAGATATTACACATCTATATGAAAATCGGAGAGCTAATAATTTTTAGAAACCAGTAGTTAACCATTGATATAATCTTCCTTCTTGTATAAACGTATGTTTTTGCGTCAAATTATAGTTCCTAGCATCTCAATAAAATAAATCCCTATTGCTGTTGAAAATACAACTTTCATATTATTGGGGATAATTACCAACCGGATAGTACTACCGAAGTTTTTACTTATTGTCATTTATATGTGGTGTGTAACGCGGTGTGTTTCTAAAATGTTGTAACTTTCCTCTCTATAAGTAAGTAAAGATATTGCTTAGTTTTTAATTTTCCTTTATATCAAGTTTAATTTAAATGTTACAAATTAAATTAAATTTGGCTAATTGGAATTTAAGGTGTTTTCTATCCAACATATTTTATTGAAACCTTTTCAATGTTACAAATTTTCTTTTTAATTAGCGAAAATTAGCGAATTTATACACGTGCATATTGGTATCCATTCTGATGATACAATTGCCATTTTTAATTAAAACGATTGAGGAAAGTAGAGCCAACTTTAGAACTGATTTTTAATAAACAATACTGAACATTCCTCCCACGTCCTGACAAAAATGGAATTTCCCTCAAAATTAAAGGCTCTAATTGTGTTCTTACAATCTAGCCCGTTATTAACTTAATAATTAATTTCATGTAAGACCCAGCCGAATATCTTGAACAGGAAATTAGTTTTAGGTTGACGCAAATTCAGGATTTAATTATGAAAGAGGAAAAAAATTGACCTGGAAAACGAACATTCCAGGAACATTCACCATAAACGGGCCACTGAATTCACTATCACAAATCTGAGCGGAACTCCATAATGGTTATTTCTAATACATTTCGAAAATTCCTCACCAAAGGATTCAACTGGCGGCCGTTAATCGTCGGCAGCCTGTTTGAATATAACTCAAAGGAGAAGTGTTTCAAAATTTTAGAAACAAAACCCGCTAGAATTGGCTATCTTGTAAGATCAACCATTTTAGTCTTGGTTGGTTTGACGTTCCTACTTCGAATAACAAACACATTGTCCTCCATAAAATCCAACGGAAAGGAATCAAATGGGCTTGTAGAAAAGAATATGTGTTTCATGGTAATGGGCTGTTGCTTATTCGCCGCAGAAAGATACCGTGTTCGCGGTTTATATCCGGAAGAACTTGTCATATTCTTAAATTCCGCACTGTCCTTAGAGAGGAAAATCTGCTTGGGTAAATTAAAAAATATGCAGAATAATGTATGGGTTAATTTTTTTTAATTTTTAGAACCGGATTTACTAACTGAATTTTGAAAATTTCCAGGTACAGTATATGTAATAACAGCAACAAAATTCAAATTTGCAAAATTGGTGTGTCAGGTAAGTCACCCGTGTTGTAAGTACATTTTTCCAACATTTTTGCCCATTGCGGCCGCTCTCAAACCAACAGTTCCTATGAACACCATGTGGTTATTTGGCTTTATATTCCATCCATTTCGAAGTGCAGGAGGTTTATGTAAAGTATTACAATCAACAGCAATACTTTCTGGAAATTACTTCATTTATGATTTGTTTGGATCACAAGGATATTCGGTTTTAGTAGAAGTTCTAGTTGGAACCATGTCACTCACGTATATTCAAAGAGTTTTGAAAATGTAATAATTTGTTTTAAAATTCATTCTAAGTAAATACGCTAGATTAGATTATATTGTGAAACTTAAAATTTTAAGGCGATTTACGAAGCTCATTCGTAAGCAGAATACAGCAGATTGGATTGACAACTTCCGTAAAAACACTGAAACTTATAGAGCGTTTCAAATAACCGTGGGCCGATTCAATGAATCCTGCAGAACGATTATCATTACCTTCATATTGGCTGCTGGGATCTGCCAAATTGTCTCTTCTGTGGTGCTCATTACCAAGTCGGCAGCTGCTGCTACAATCGATATTCCTAATGTGATGTATGCTTTCTTTGTTGCAGCTGTTATTCAGACAACATTGATTGGCTTGGGTATATACGGATTTGTAGGAGCATTTCACGAAGATTCTACTGAATCACTGGAGTCAATCAAAAAACTTGGAAAAATGAAGCTACAGGAATATAAAGTGAATAGAAGACATATCGAGACTTTCTTACGATCTTGTCCATCCGAAAGGATACAGTTTGGAGCAGCTAATTTCATCGACAAAACGACACCACTGGTTTTTCAGATGTTTTGTTTGGATAGAATTGTAGATTTGCTTCTGTTGAAGATACAAACAGGAAGATAGATTCGTTGGGATGCTATAGATTTTTTAGACTACTCATTATCCCTTAGGTTATGCATAACTTTGGAGGAATATTGAATACATAGATGGATTTCCAACTACATACTTGTAAGTATTTGTATTACTAGAAAATCGTAAAGGCTTGTTTGTTATGTCATTACACTTTTCTGATGTGGGATAACAGACACGCGCAACAATGAAACGAGTAAAGAAATAGAGACAATTTTATCCACACTTAAATAATCATGGCTTTAGTCGGTTTTTATCATCTAAACTTTCTTAAATAAAAAAATATTTTAATGGGTAAACGATTATTCTTTAAGGGACAAAGTAAGACACTGTGTTACGGAATGATTTAATAAGATTTCCATCACCGTGCATACAAATATTTTGTTTTCCTTTTCCCCGACAACGTTGCTAAAGCCGCAGAAAACCAATGGCCTGCATGACTATTTTTCGACATTTTTTCCTATAACAGAAAGCTATTGTTAGCATGGAAAAAGCATACATCATACAGAATCTGAATAAGAATGACCTAGGAAAAAATCGCAAAACTTTTTACAACACGAAGGACGACATACACACATATGGCTCCGCGGTACGTTTGCAACTATACACTTGTAACGCCCTTTTTATTCTACGATTCAGTATGCTAAAATTCCAAAGATCATCTCTTAACAGGAAATCACCTACTCCAAAATAATTGGCGTTGCTCAACATATTGACTTTCCCCCGTCAGTAATTTGTAAGATTTTAGTGGCCCTTAATACGTATTTAAGAAGATGTTTACCTGTGATGTTGATTTCCTTGCAATTTCTTGACGAAAATACTATAAAATTATTGATAAAAATTATGCATGGATTTTTCGTATAACAATTAATCGTTAATTAATGATTCTCGTATATGATTTCCCATACTAGCATAAGTTTCACAACATTTTTCAATTCATCATGATAAATAAAACTATGTATAAATACGTATGTAGATATGTAAATACTGAGGGTGGACCAACACCGAAAGGGGAGTTTGAACTATTTATCTGGATAAAACCGACTATCCTGATTCGATCGAAGCAGAAAATTGGATAGCGTCCCTCAGTATGTATACCAATCTGTTAAAAGTCACCACAGAAACACGTTATCTCACGATAAACTTGTATATCATCCACAATGCCTCATTCGTTTTGATTATATGCATGGATGTTCTTCTTGGATAATCTTCGTAATTGACAGTTCACACATTAGAAATGCTTCAGATAGTATACAATTTTGGCATTATTCCCCAAGAGCTACACGAAGATTTTAACGTGCGATAGTCATTAAATCTGTTAAATCAGTTTCCATCAATTAACTTTCTAAAACAATATAAACAACTGTAGACAAATTCTGTAGGAATATCGACTCAAGTAATAGAAACTTTTCTTGTCTGTGGAAGCCTCCTGAACAATTTACCAATTGGACAAACAAAACTAAATAAATGTAAAAGTTGCAAATGTCATGGAAATAAATGAAAAAGAATGAACACATATTGTTGCAATGGTTGTCCTTTCACCTACCGTTGCCCAGTTACGAAAATACTACTTGTTTGCGGTAGATCAGTATTGAGAATAACATTGAAATGTCTCCCTGACGAACTCACAATGAGAGTGTGCTAATTTTTCTAGAGAATTGTAAAGAAGTCCGAGAATGAAAAAAATCATATTCCTTTATTAATTGTCCTGTAATGTGAAATTGTATTTTTCGGAATATTGTCGTTCTGTGTTTTTGTCAATCATATTATTGTACGAAGAAGCATCTCAACTCACCTCAGCTTAATATTCGTACTCATTTGTGCGTTCCTTGGTCAATCATCCTTTTGAAAGTTTTCATTGTATTTGTGTTATCATATTAATATTAATGTGTTGATTGTGTGTAAGCAGCCAATAGTAAGTTGCATATTATGTACAGTAAGATAGTCTAAGCATTATTTGTGAAAATGCTTGCCGGATGAATTTTGCAGTATTATTATTTTTTGTACTTGAGGTTAAGGCATTGATGCAGCAGCAATGTTATATATTTTTTACATTGATTAATTAATTGTTTTTATGCTATAAGTTGTGTTATGTTATTATTATTATTGTTTATTTATTTTTTGATCGTGAAGGCAGTGCGCATAATCCATACTGCCTTACAAACAGACAGGCACTAAACGTACAAGGATTTACTATTTTTAGTGACAATGAGTGATAAGTTGAGCAGTAGATTTGCGTCAAGGTTAAAATTATTAGATAAAAAGAAGGTAAAAGGTGAGTTAGGTATACAGATTGATATGAACTAGTCATTGTTACTATTAAAAATTTTCAGGTAAATTTTTGTCATGTCATAGTTTTTCACATTATTAGTATCGAATTATATTATAGTATTATCTACAAGTTCGGTTTTTGAAATTGGAGTTGCTAGTAGATTTTAGAGAGAAAGATCATAATTATTATTTTTGGAAATATTATTTGTGATTAGTAA
>JAHZMV010000934.1:0-12421 GCA_027743765.1 Coecobrya sp. COE2
ATAAGGTTGGACTTCACGCAAAATCATTTTATGATCTGACGCATATTCTCGCCCAGCAGTTTAGTGGCGCTCCGTGGCTAATGCCAGACCGAAGGAAAAAGTGGCACCAATTTATCGCTAGACCGGAACCAATACTTTTGCAGGATATTAAAGCCATCCGAAATAAATTTGGGGGCAGCCTGTACAGTATTATCGTTTCAGCAGTTTCCGCTGCAACGTACAAAATGTTAGAGAAGAGCAGCAGCAGTAAAAATGTTAAGTCAATGCTGTGCATTACCAGCGTACCGATAAGTGGCACCAGGAAAAAGAAAGGTCTTTCGAATTACGTAACCGGAGCGATTTTTGATATGCCAACGACAAAAATGTTGGGACCGGTGAAGCGATTTAGAAAAGTGAATGAAATTTTAGAGACGAATAAAGAATCGGCTGTAGCTTTACATTATTTTTCGGTGGTTTTGGGCTCACATTTTTATTCAGTGTGCGAGCCTCTCATTATGAATAGGAGTATTCCAATGGGTAAAATATAATGTACTGTAATAATAATTATGATTTATTTTGGAATCGAAAAATCACTTTTGGATTTGATTAGGTGTCACAAATGTGCCCGTTCCAATTCCATTTAAGTTGAATGGGAAGCCAATATTTCGCAGTGAGACTATGGCTGGATGTTTACAAGGAGATGTTGGTATGTTAAAAAAAAGATTGAGAAACGTTCATATAATTGAAAACTTGTTTTATCAGGAGTTAATTTTTATGATATTGCAGGCATCGGTATAGCGTCTCAAAGTTATGGAAATGAAGTAAGGGTTGGAGTAACTGTTGAGGCTGGATTATTTTCAAGTGACGAGTTGAAAAAATTTGTGAAATTTTTCAATCAGGAAATAAGCTCCTTGAGGGATCTGGCAGGAAACGGGAATTAATGGAGGGGTCATATTTAGTGAATCATGCTTGAAGGTATAATTAATGATTTTTATGTGTTATATTTTCATTCAAGATGATTACTATTACTTGTACCAATAAATGTGTAGGTATTGAACTATCATTAAATAATTCTATTTACTCGGCATACACCCGATGCATAAACCGGTCAACATTTTTTTCCAACTAGAAACCAAACCAATGATGTGTCTAAATACACTGCACGGTTTAGAGCATCAAGAAAACTACACAGTTTAGCAAATTTCTTTGTTTCCCATTACAGGCACTGCCACTGGCGAGTATAATAATTTTCCCACGTTGGTTCTTGCATTCTCTGCTTCAACACTCGATATTGTGTCCGCGCAGCATTCCATTTTTCAGACAGAGGCAACACGTGTGGGAACAAATACTGAATATTTGCCAGATTACAACAAATAGACACCATTTACGTCTTATTCACAAAAGCGTAATAATATGCGCAAATACAAATCCACTGTACATAATCTGGATGCATACAACATATAATAAAATAATACTTTATTATTCAAAGCGATACCATTGCGCTAGAACCAAACATCACTTTTAGTTATAAAAATTCGACAGTTACAGACAGCAAATTGAAAGCGAGCTAGACAAACATTTAAATGGACAATTTCCCCGGAATCAGAGTCCTTGGCCGTTTCATGTAAAAAAAATACAATCTTTTCTATGAACTTGGCTACATCCTTCCACAACAATATAGCGCCGCCCAATGGCTAATTCCTGACAGGAAGAAAAAATAGCATCAGGTTATCGCCAGAGCGGAACCAATTCCTTTGCCGGATTTTAAAGCCATTAAAAAATCCGGCATTCTAAAGTCGGCAGTTTCTGCGGCCACGTACAAAATGTTAGAGAGAGGAGGCAGTAGGAGAAGAAAGGTTAAGTCAATGTTGTGCATGAGCACTTTACCGGTTGAAGGTGTGAGCAAAACGTAAAATCTTTCAAATAAAGTCAACGGAGCAATCTGTGAAATTCTGATAACAAAAATACTGGTACCTGTGTAACGTCTTAGGAGTGTGGATCAACTTGTGGAAAGGAATAAAATGTTAGCGGTGCCGACAGCCTTGCATTATTTTTCGGTTTTAATCGGCTCACATTTTTATCCCGTTAGTAAAGCTCTCACCACAAATAAGAGTGTTCCAATGGGTAAATCAATTTTGTAAAATATAATTTTAAAATTTAGACAGAAATTTATATGTGGTTTTGTTTTTTAAATAGGTTTAACAAATTTTTCTTTATCGGCGACCTTAAATATCAAAGGAAAGCCTGTAATTTGCAGTGAAACAATTGCGGGTGGTCTCCAAGGGGACTTTGGTAAGGTGGACTATAAAAATTATGTGTCATTTATTTAAACAGGACCGATTTTCAATTTGTTGGTATCATATTTTGTATCTATAGGTATTACTATAGCGGCACTGATTTACGGAAATGAGGTAGGGATTGGAGTCAGCGCGGAAGCCGGAATAATCTCACAAGAGGAGCTGAAGCAATTTGTGAAATTTTTATTTCTGTCGCAAGAAATTCGTTCTCTATTTGAGCTAACGCACGGCCAAAATTTGGAGGCAGCAGCAGAAACATTTGATTCAGATATAACGTTTTCTCCAAGTTATGATATGGATGCAGAACACCGAGAAGACAACAGAATTCACGTGAATAGCTTTCAGCTATGTTCATGCAATTCATATTATAATCATAGTGAAATATTTCATAGTGAAAATGTATGATAATGTAAAATAATTTTTTTAATGTGCAAATATCCTTTCTGTTTATTGTAGATCTGAAAACAGTCACCGTTATTGCTTTTACGATTGTCATTAAATTAATTTTAAAATATGCGTATGTATTGTTCTGTATGTATTTTGTTAACGTTTTGGGAAATATATTGTATGTCATTGTAGCTACTTGTAAAAAACCTTAGGAACACACATTTAAATACATGATAATTTTTAGTATACTACGTTACCGTTAGAACATTTTTGAACTGACAAATTTGTACTAAAAGGTATTCCAAAAACACTTATTTTATCGACACGTAAATAGTATTTATATCAATTTGTAAATGCGACAAAGGCGCACATCGTGTAATGCGTGTTCCATGATTACATTAAAATTGTTATACATTTTGTTACATTATCAGTTTAGTTTAGTTTTTGACTCTTTGTGTAATTTATTTATTATCAATGTATTGATTATCATAATCATACTCATAAAATATCCCTACAAAAAAATGTTGGAGATTGACATATATAATTTCCCAGCTGATAACTATGTATTTAAAATATGTTGGACTTGACCTTTCTTACATTCGGATACCGGGTTACAAGTGAATAAATAGTGTAGATTGATGTTTAAGAATTGGCAAGCAACTGCGATCATATTGGAAATATTGAATATCGATGATATGTGCGCAAAACGCTCGGTAAATATATTTCGTTCTAGTGAAAATATTATTTTTATCAGCATAATTTACGGTAATAAGAATTACAAATACCCGCATGTTTAGCTATTTAGAATCAAAAAATCATTTAGA
The DNA here is from genome assembly GCA_027743765.1 of Coecobrya sp. COE2. NCBI lineage: Eukaryota > Metazoa > Arthropoda > Collembola > Entomobryomorpha > Entomobryidae > Coecobrya > Coecobrya sp. COE2. The sequence continues at coordinate 3,488 of JAHZMV010000934.1, forward strand.
GAAACAAACCAAGGTATTGACATTCAAGCATTTCCTAAGTGAAAAATAATTCTGTTGCTTGTTCAATTAGTACTACACAAGCGAAGGATTTACTTTTGCAAAATGATGGACAAAGAAAGTGAAATGAATGATTTCCAATTTGCTGAAGTGCCAAATACCAGTAAGTTATAAAAATGTAAAACTGATTAAACTTACCTAATTTATTTCACAGTACTTTGGTTCCGTTCATTTTCTGAGTTGCCTATAGCGAAAGTAGTCCATACCCTTCATTTGTCCACAGTTTTTTGCGCATTCGTAAAGTATTTATCAAAAACACAGAAACTTTGGATAATATTTTTTTTCCTTAAATTTGAATTTGAACCATGTACGATTTTGATCACAACACAAATTAAAAATGTTCGTCTGACCATTTTTCGAAACTTGGTTCAATACTAAACTGCCAACGGCGAATACATTCGGCCCCATTTTTGCACTTTACGACACTGGATCACTTTTGCATCGCCTTTCCCAAATGCCGCAAACCGTACCAACAGAATATTTGTAACTATTCATCACTCGTGCACACTTGTAATTCCTTCCCTATTTCATATATTATCGGAGACTTAACTGGCAGTAATATCGTTGACATAATATTTTCCAGATTTTATCATTTCACGTTACCACCAATATCGTCTACATATTAGCAAATTTGTTTGATAACATAAAACTATTGCTGATGATAAATTAAACACTTTCACAACCTCATCCACAACCTTGGAGGCTTCCATTTTGTACCCATTTCAATTTTGTATGTAGCATTTTTTCATATGTAACAAGCACCAAAACACAGAAATCCGAGAGTATGATTTCCAAGGCAATTCACAGCTAAAAAGTTGTTGCTCCATATACATGACTCGTTTATAAAAATACATCAATAACATTCACATTCTATAAATATGACTCAATAATAATAATGATTGTTTTAACATTCTATTTTAAAAAACTACAATTAAATCAATTAGACGGCGAGTGCAGGAAAATATATGTGTATATTTAGGTAATCTGGGAAATGTCTACAGAAGCTCTACGTTCATTTTTTGAAAGTCAGTCATGACACAAGGGAAAAAACGTTTAGGTATGTAAATCCACTTAAAATTTGTTTCCCGTCGCCGAATGTCATACGTAGGTACTCAGGAATAAACTAGCGAAAGGCGTACTGGGAAATGATTATAATGGACTGATATATATTTTTTAATTGGATTTGAACAAATTTTTCTCAGTTATAGCGTTTTATCACTTCGCTAGTCTCGATGCATTTTGGGTAGCTACTATTTTATTCTGCTAGATTTTAGATAGCTAGTAGCTACAATACATACTCTATTAAATATTTTCATTTCGTCGTAATTACTCGTGCAGCATCGTATATAAATCAGACAAAAAAATGATTACTCGCTTTATTCTTCAATACGAAATTACCGAACTTGGTTGTCGTTTTTTTAAAAAAAAAATATTTAAAATGGCGAATCAACTTGTTTTCTTAGAAATCCTAAAATTAATTTGTAGTCTGATTTTTGGCGGATTTTTGTGCACTACTTTGATTTGTTTTACAATTTTCAGTGTACCGGTATACCTATTTCGTCTAGTGGTTATACAGCTTGCAAAATTGTATCGAGACGACCTTGATGAAATTTTTGATTTTATGAGTAGTGTGATGTCTAACGATTATTTCTCATCTTCAACGCCTCGAGCAAATGGCGTTCTGACGCAGTGTGTCAAAGGCAACCTCTCAACTGAAGAACTGAAACAAGCTGTATTAAAAAATTGGATACGTTCAGGGGAAGCATTCTACAAAAAATTTCAACAGTATCCAGAAAGATGGATGGGATTCACATTTTGGAAAAACGCAGACGAAAATTTCTGTATAAATAATTACATCCACAAATTAAGTGGAAAGGAAAAGCTGGCGACAAATGGAGAAATTACGGAAATGGTGGAAACAATTTTGAATACTCCAGTACCCAGGAAACAAAGCCCTTGGGAATTTTTCGTTGTTGAAAATTATAAAAATCCAGATGACCCAGAAAAGCCGCACAGCGTAATGATTTTTCGAGCTCATCATTGCCTTACTGATGGCTACGGTACTCTAACCGCATTTGTGGAAGGTCTTTTTCAACATGGTTCATTGGATTTCATTAACCTGGCGAATGTAAAATCCCCAAAGAAAAGTTATTGGGAAAAGTTTCAATTTATCACAACTTTCCCCATTAACGCTGCAAAAGAGATGTCTTACGTTTTTGCAAATCAGTTTGTTGGAAGCCCATGGCTAGTACGAAATGAAAGGAAAAAACATTACCAGTTTTGCGCCAGGTCTGACCCCATTTCTGTTCATGGAATTAAGGAAATCAAGAACGCGTATGGTGTCAGTTTTACAAGCGTTTTGCTTTCTGCAATTTCTGCTGGCATTCATAAAACACTCAAGGGCCAAGAAACTAGGCCAATGTTGTGCCTAAGTACGCTGCCCGTTTTGGGTTTGAGCAAAAGGAGAAAGCTTGGAAACCACATGACTGGTGTGGTATTTGACATGCCCACAAAGGCATTTGAAAATCCTATTGAACGATTAATCTACTTGGATGGTATACTTCAGAGGAAAAAGGGATCAGTATTTCCGTTGATGTTGCAAATTTGGGGAACAATTATGGGAGCTCATTTCTACCCGATTTGTAACCTGATTGTTCCAAATAGAGCTGTTCCCATAGGTATTGAAGATGACTTAAAAAATATTTGAAATATTTATTTATATCAAAATTATATATAATGTTCACAGGGCTAACAAATTTTTCTGGAATGCCTGTCAACGTGTCAATAAATGGGAAGAAAATTGTCTCTAGTGAGACAATGGCCGGGGGTCTACAAGGAGACACTGGTAAAAAAAAGTGTATTATGTTTTGTAAATTATCCAGTGGTATTTCAATGTCTTCAATTTGAAGGTTTTTTTTATTAGGTGTAGCCATTGCTGTGCAGAGTTATGTTAATGAAATCAGAATTGGAGTGTCTGTTGAGGCCGGACTAATGTCAATGGAGAAAGTCAAACTGTTTGTGAAATTTATTTTGGACGAGATAAATTGCCTAGGAAAAATGGTTGGGGGAAATGACTAGGAATTTAAATTTTTTTAAATATAATACAAAGACAATCTAAGCATTAATTTAGTCTGCTACGATTATTACAACAATCATCAGAAATTGAAATTAGTTCAAAAAAGCAAAAAAAAACTCATTCCAAAAATTTTGGTAATTCATAACCATGTTTCACATTGCCCTCAAAAATGTAATGTATCACTATTCTCAAAATTATGACGAATTATAACGGTTCGAACCTAAATTGGTTCCATTTTGCAGCCCGTTTGTTATTTTTATGTAATCCACCTTAATATTAATTAGTTATAAAGTTTTCACTTTTCTAAACTTTATGTACCTTCGCAATAATATGCACCAATAAAACGAAAAAGCTGGCTTATACATGCTTTCTTAAATTTGAATTTTAACCGTGTCCACTTGTCATGAAATAGATTAAAGGCGTTTGGCTGACAAAATTGTAAAGTGAAGTACAGTACCAGACTGACAAGGACCACAACGCGTTCCTCCATTTTTTAATTTTTTCGACAATTTTGTTTACAAAATCAGGTTTAGGATATAAAATATTGTTTTGTGAATTGTCACAAATGACGCCATGAATTAACTGACAACTTGGTCACCTTTCACTTTAATAATTATTCACTTGAGCATAGATTTTTTATTTATTCCCAATTTTTCAGATATTATCGGATACACTATCTTCATTGAGGTAGGAGCTAGTACTGGCATTAATAATTCGTTTTATCAATCCAAGTTGATACCAACGTCTCTTGGATAATTTTATTGATAGCGTCATAATATATCTCCGATTTCACAATTCCTACGTATACAGGCCAACCAGATTTATTTTTTATATTGACCATAATTTTATACAAAATTTATGAATTTTACTTCCTGCATTATTCCAGACAACTGCGTCACATGAATATTTTTCCGAGACGTACTATTAACATTTGCATATGCATTCCAAGTTATCAATTTAAATATAAAAATAGAATGTTTGTTTTACCTTTATCCCTGATGCGCCATATCTACCTGACGGTATTAAGTTGCAGACAGCGAGAACGTAGGTATCGAAAATGGGATTTTTTTTAGCAGCAACTGTGTCAGTGTTACAATTTGTGACGACGTTAAATCCAGGAATAAACCAAACATTTAATTATTGAAGGAAAACCTAAGCAATATTCCATTTCGTATAAATATATTCTGTCTGGAAAAAAATTTCGGACTAATAACAGTTTCCTTACTTTCCAAATTTATAATTGGCACCCTGATAATATTGAATCAAAACTACCTTAAATTGATCATTTAGCTTGAAGGTTTCTTTACTTTAAACTTCCAGAGGAAAAATGATACGGCAGAAAATCTAGCTACAAATTTGCCAAGAAAGAATTTCCGCTTTGCAGTATAATTTGAACTGAAATTATACTGCCACGTGAAAACGTAATCGTATAACCAGTTTCGTTCCAGCTTTTCTTTACTTTTTTTAATCCAACTGTGAGTACCTAAGCACCAACGTCAGCGTATGTATACAAATTATAATTATGCTTTAATGATCATCATTATTCCTGATAATTGGCAATTTTATTTCTGTTTATTAAACGTTTATTGAGTGACGAGCAAAATCTTTTGTGGTTTCTCATTGTAAGAGGAAACAAAATTGCGAAACCGAATAAATATATGTGGCAACGTTAAAGATAAATAGTTACTAAAATTATGATACGCAGATTGTAACAATTATTTTTAGAAATATACGTAGTCTGAAATTGAAACAATTAGCACATGATTATTAGTTTCAACAAAATCATGCCAAAGTTTAAATTCAAAATTTATAAAACAAATTTACTTTATATCTTAATAAAAAGCTAGAAAACGTCAGTTGGGTAAAAATTTCACAGTCCTACGATATTTTATATATATTTCTTCACATAATGACTACTTTATTAATTGGTGCGAAATTTGGGACACGGGTAATTTTTTTTGCAAAAACTGAATCATAATTCGTCAGACGATAAAGTGCTGACGCATAGAAAATTTGCAGGTAGAGTTGCAATGGATTAATAGTAGGCAATTTTATTACCTTCTGCATCTTATTTGGGCAAAATGGTTTTTCAGTAAAAGTCCCACGACCTTAATATTTTGTTTGGGAACGCAATATTTCCTTAATTGGACGCCGTTATTATCATGCAATATACTACGTACGTTCGTGTTGAGGTAAACCTAGGGCAAAAAAATGTTATACAAACTATAACATGTTGTAGGGATTATTTGTATTTAAATTTATTTTTAACGTCAGAGGAAAATTAATCAAATTTATTCGTCCGACAAAGCAGCAATCCATCCTGGAATAAAATCAGACAATCTAAAGATTGTCCAATTCACTCCTCTCGGCGGAACCACACAAGTAACATTTTGGCTCTACCCAAAATGGTTTTAAAAATGGGGAACCACAACAAAATTGTGGAAATTCTGAAATTCACATCTACCATGCTTTTTGGTGGTGTGTTATGTACAACCCTGTTTATTTTTGTTATTCTCAGTATTCCCGTATATATTTTTCGTTTTGTTGTAATTCGGCTCGCAAAAGTGTATCGTCGTGACCTTGACGAAATTTTGGATGTTACAAGTTGCGCTTTAGTAAACGACTATTTTACGACTAAAGTTCATAGATCAAATGGTGTACTAACTCAATGCGTGGAAGGTCATCTTTCCACCGAGGAACTAAAGCAGATAGTTTTGAAAAATTGGATAAATTCAGGAGAAATATTTTACAAAAAATTTCAACAATACCCAGTACGATGGCTGGGATTCACATTTTGGAAGAAAGCAGACGAAAGTTTCTGTATAGAAAATCATGTCCATCAATTATCCGGGAAAGACACCTTGGTGACAAATGAAGAAATTACAGAAATGGTGCAAAGCATTCTGAACACCCCAGTACCCAGGAAACAAAGTCCTTGGGAATTTTTCGTTGTTGAAAACTACAAGAATCCGGATGATCCAGAAAACCCACATAGTGTAATGATATTCCGAGCTCATCATTGCCTTACCGATGGTTACGGCACTCTTACCGCGTTTGTGGAAGGTTTATTTCAACATGGGTCCTTAGACTTGGTGAAATTGGCGGAAGCAAGAATTCCAAAGAAACGTTCCTGGCAAAAAATTGCGTTTCTTGTATCCTTGCCATTCGCCGTATTCAAGGAGCTTTCGTACATTCTTGCTCATCAATTTAAAGGAAGTCCTTGGCTGATGCCGGACAAGAAAAAATCATGGAACCAATTTTGTGTCAGATCCGATCCAATTTCTGTGCATGACATTAAACAAATCAAGAATTCCTTTCAAGTTAGCTTCACAAGTGTCCTGCTATCTGCGGTTTCTGCCGGAATTCATAAAAGTTTGCAGGGACAAAAAAGTAAACCAATGCTTTGTTTGAGCGTGTTGCCAATTATGAACATGAGTAAAAGGAGACAGCTTTCAAATCATATAACCGGAGTGATATTTGACATTCCCACGAAAAAATTTGTGGACCCTATTGCAAGGCTTAGGGAAGTTGATGGGATTTTGGAAAGCAAAAAGGGATCCGTGATCCCACTTATTTTGCAGTTTTGGGCAACTATACTGGGTTCACATTTTTATCCAATTTGTGAGGCGATAATAATGAATCGAGCTGTTCCAATAGGTAGGATATTAAATAGAGCGCATAAATTATTTGACACTTTTTTGTGCATATCAAATTTTAATTTCAATGAATATTCTATTCTACTAACAGGTCTAACAAATTTTTCTGGAATGCCTGTTAATGTAACTATTAACGGAAAGAAAATTGTGTCAAGTGAAACAATGGCAGGTTGTCTGCAAGGAGATACAGGTAAATAAATTCATTCATAATATGGAGTTAGACATTTTTAAAGCTGGAATATAAATATTTCTTATATTTTTCCGCTATGATTTAATTTTATGTTATCGTTGTCTCCAGGTGTTGCCATAGCTGTGCAGAGTTACGTTAACGATATCAGAATCGGGGTGACGGTAGAGGCTGGACTGATGACAAAAGAGGAGGTTCAACAATTTGTAAAATTTATTACGGACGAAATACAAATGCTTGAGTCAATGATCGGAAAAAAGAGAAACCTAGGATAATAATTATACATGTGATTTATATTTTTATAACTAATTTGTAAATATGTAAGAATGAATTTAGTTATAAGTAAAAGTAAAACGCCGTACAAAATATATGAATAATTTTTTACTATTTTTCCGCCTTCATAAAATAGATTTTGCTTCTTCACAATTTACCTCCTGGAATTACAGCAACAGATTAAACTTTATTACAGATTTATTAAAACTGCCTACATGTTTGTTCCTTGTATATTCCCGATGACGAATTAGGCTTTCCAGTCTTCTCACATTTTTTAAGGAATATAGAAAGTATAGCAGGAAATAATATTGCTGAACAGTCAATAATTTTATTGTTGAAGCGAAATAACGAAAATATGATGCAAATTATCTTGACGGTATAAATGAATAAAAATTTGGCTAATTCGTGGGAAAATGATCAAAATGATCACTAACATCGTAATCAAATAGTTCATTATTGCGATATGCAATTATAGTTGATACAGGGACTGATAATCAAAAGTTTTGTGAAGTTGTAGAAATTGTTATGGATTTTTATCTATTTGCTTGTTCTTATTTGATTATATTATTATGGACTCATGAGTAACGTTTCGTTAATTTTGGAATTTTTCCGTTCGAAACTGCCCAACTGACATGCATTACTAACTCCAAGCGACTCGGTGCGTTATAATTCAGATTATGTAATCCGTCGCTTATACAACATATTATAATGAGTTCCTTGAATAGGTTTATCATCTATAATGGCGATTAGGTCAAAGCCAAAGTTATGTACTATTATTATGTTCGAGTGTAAGGAACGTATCAATATATTTATGAAATCGCTTTCTTTGTTATGCACAAATTATATATGAACCGAACACGTTTCAAATTAAATATGTTACATCAACACTTTTTATTGGCCAACACACAAATAAATAAGTTGTCAGATTTGATTGAAGATAACAAATTCAAATTCTGTCACTATTTTGAATGTCGAATGGGTGCACGCGCGTGTTGATTTTCAGGTGCAAATGTGTGTAGACCCAATACAGATGCAATTTGCGTCACTTTTAAAATTGTGTTGCGGTAGGAGTAACTTGTAAAAAATCCCAATAATTTTACGAAGAAAGTTGCAATATTTTATTAAACGGACTCCCACATAAAATGTTTTAAAGAAACAATGCAATAATTACCATCATGCAATGCAAACCGTTCATCTTGCAACTTTAATATGGGATTATGCATGAAGCACCCATTTGATTCCTAAAAAATATTACTCAGGTTCGGTAGGTACAAATTCACAGTACAAATTGCACACGTGAAGTGGTACATGGGAAAATAATAACAATTAATCAATCTGTACGTAACTCAACGTAAAGGGACTCTAGCATTCATTTTAATGACGGGACTGGAACGATTTGAAGCAACCTTGTAAACCTTGTAACCTGGACCAATTGCAAAGTTTTATAAGCTTCTCACAAACTCATTGAACTAGTACCTCATGCTGCATTATTGCATAATGTACCTAATTGCTCAGCTAAAAAGTATTTATATTTTGCATATTCGCAGTATATTAGAATATTGCTGTGTTTTGTGGTCCAACTACCTAACACAAGAACAAAAGAAGAAACTAGTTAGTGTCGAGAAGCGAGCTTTAGCAATTATGACGGGTAAATTTGTGTGTACAGCCAATTATCCTAGTATATG
>JAHZMV010000935.1:0-12847 GCA_027743765.1 Coecobrya sp. COE2
AAGAATGATCCCAAGTACCAAACGTTGCCTTATAACGCCAAGCTGTTTGCTCCATTCGCTAATAAACATGAGCAGGACCAGTTTGAGAAGAGTATGCAACAAATGCAAATCATTCAAGCGGACCATCATCATCATGGTAGTCATCAAATTTCCTCCCATCATCAGAACAATCAACATAATCAGTTACACCAAAATCATCATCAACAACAACAGCAATCCTTTATGCATCAACAGCAGAATGGTAATAGCGGTAGCAATGTCACCTCCAATTATCAGTCACATCATAATTACAATGCCGGTAATAATGGTGGAACTCCGAATGGGACCATTGAGCAAGTTACTCCCAATGCCAGCAACAACAATAATGCTATCCAGTCAGTTAGTGTCGATCCCAGCATTATTGGCAGTAATAATAGCAACGGTGGTGGTGGCGGTAATCATATTAATAACAGCAGCGCAGCGACAATTAGTAGTTTACAGCAACTCCACCACCTACTTAGCATCAGTGGACTTAATAGGGATGCCAAAAGTGCTAACCAGCAACAGCAACAGTCGTACGGAAATGCGAGTGGTTCTATTGCCAGCTCCAATAATGCCCCAGCTTCGGTGTCAACCACAATGACGACAACGACTGGGGTTCCAAATGGCCTTCAAACGGTACATAGTACGCAAGCTAACAACAATGTTTCTCGGGGGAAAGCAGTACCTATTATTGGAAATGCTGGACAGAGCAATAATACTAATAGCAGTAGTAACAAAGATGCTGGTGGAATTCCACATGCCTTTCCTGTCATTCGACCAAGTAATTTTTATCCTACTGGTGCGCCTCCAAGTAGCTCTGTGAGCGGCACTGCAGGATCATTAAGTACTGGCTCGTCTACAGTAACTAGTACCACCACTAGTTCAGCCATGACAAATAATGGAGGTGTTGTAAACGCTGGAATGAGCTCCGTTCCTACAGGCACAATGATGCCCATGGTCGCATCCAGTCGTCTCAATGGATTACTCAACAGTCAGGTAACATGTCATAAAATATAATCATATCATAAATATAGTAGATTATAGATCAAGCGTGTACAAATTAATTGGATTACAGGAAACCAAGTTCAATATATTAAGCAAATAATACGCTCCATGTTATCCAATGAATATGCTCAGGGGCAATATGAAACCAATGCTTATAAAACGAATTTGAGGCTATAAAAGCCTTTGATATCAAGGCAGCCAAAAAGTTTTCGTTACGTTTAATCACGTTTCATCATTTAATATAAATTTCTTTTTCAGGGTCCAAATTGCGGCAGCAGCGGAAACAGTTTGGATACAAACAACAGCACATCCTTAAGCAGTACCAGCAGTAACGATACCGGCTTTGTCTCTAGTGGAAGCAGTTCTAGTAGTTCGGGAGTGCCCATTTTATCGTCTCAAAATTGGCATCAGCAGCAAAACCTCCAACAACAACAATTGAAACCCGCATTACCACCAAAACCAGCAAAACCTACACCACCACCACGACAAGCGCATGATTTGTTTAACTTTAATATAAGGTACGTGTGCATTTTTTTTAAAAACCCGCTCGTATTTTAAGCTAAAAGCGATTTCACCAGCATCTAAACTATTTCCCTTTTGTTTGGATGAAAGAAAGTTAAATTCATACGTTTACTTTCGGTGAAAGCTTTTGGTATGTACTTGGTTCCTTTTCAAGAGTGACCATCATGCCGGCATGTGCCAGTGGATTTTGATAATGTAACGTGAAACAAAGAAAATTTCTGCACACTGACTTTCTCTCATTTCAGGAGCGGGTCTGCAGACACCGTGCTTCATGAAAGATCTGATATGTCAATGAAATCGAAGCCTCTGTTTGTGAAAAGCAGTTCACTTCAACCAAATACTGATAGTGGATCAGCCCACGCCTTGGATAAAGACCCTGCAAATAACAGCACCGTAAGTTGCTCAGTACTACATATTTTCATGAATGAGAATTTAAGTACCATATATAAAGAGAAAGCATATAATAAGCACAATATATTTTTGACGGTAGGTCCGAGTGTCAATCAACAGACGGATCGAGATGCCTCCTGCATTCTTATTTCCGGAAAGTGACCCACCGCCATCTGATCTTGTGCCTGAACATCAACAGCATCCATCCTCCTCTTCAGCATCAAACATGACGAATAATAATACTTTCTCTTCTACGGGTATAGAACGACAGCAGCAACAGCACCATTCAAACGCCGAGAACTCATCGAATCAACATCAATCTATTCAACAGCAGCAGCAACAACATCAGCAACAGCTCTTACAACTTTCCCCGGTGAGCTCTGGTTCTGGAGACTCTGTTGATGCTTCGCCTTTATTGTTGCCTAAAGGGACAACGGGACTGAGCCACCATCAACAACTTCTTCCTGAAGAGTACACACTTCCTGATCTGTTTCCCCCTCACCCGGTTAACAGTCAAAGTGTATTTTCACCGTCCGCTGTGAGTTCGTCTAGTGGTAGTAGTAACAACAAAGGGGATCATTTTATGAATCTGAACAATCAAATCAATAGTCATCATATGCATAGGAATGCCCAGGCTTTGATAGAAAGTCTTGGTCAGCATGCCTCAAAAAACTTCCCTGCATCTGCAGCACGCAAATACGGTAATTTAAATGTTCTATAATGCTATTTATCTCTCTGAGAAAGTTAGGTTGAGTAAAAGATGACGCAGTCTCATAATGCCCCGTATTATCTTGACATTATTACAGCAAGCCCAAGTTCAACAGCATCGCGATGCTATCGACGACAATCTTATGAACGGAGATAGAAAACAACAAGCGTACAGATCACAATGCAAATTCATCCGGAAGTGGAAACAATTCGGCCAGTTCTCAAATTGTGGATAGCTTTAAAGCGTCTAGTGGAGAAAGTGCAGAACATTCACACTCAAACTTCCAGCTTGAATCCGGTGGTGAGTAGTTCAGTGAAAATTGTTATTTTAAGGGTGCTTAATGCTTTCCTCGTCTAAAATAAATAAAGCGAATCAAATCGTCTAAAGAATAAAGCAGATATACAGAATCGTCATTATACTCATAATACATGTTATATATAAAGTGGGGGAACCTGCGTTTCTAATCTCTACACGTATTTTGCTCAAAGATGCGTATCAATGCATCCTCCTTTCTTCCTTCCAGCTAATTTTCCACTCGTCATTCACCATTAAGCTCCTTCCATGAAAATGTCCAATCTTATTTGTTTTCTTTTGGTTTATTCTGCAGAAGCTGTTAATGAGAACGAGGGTGAAAGTTGTGGAAACAATATCAACAATAACACCATTTTAGGGGAGCGCACTGGTGGAGCTGCTGGTTTGGACAGTGGAAAGGAGCACAGTCCATCAGAGATAGAGACAGTGACAGCTAATAAAGGAGAAGGAAACATCAACAGCGGCAATCCTCCCGGGATTCCAACCACTGTTCCTGGAGTGTTGAGGCGTGTGAAGAAAAGCAATTTCAAATCCAATAACAAAGTAAGTCCTTTCGAAATCTACTTGATCTATCATATTATTACTACGACTTTTGATGTATCATTTTCCTGCTTATATATAGATCATGCTACCAAAATATATACATGTTACATGCCTACAATACAAACATATTATATTGCTGAATGTTGAGAAAGTATAGAATCAGAATAAGATGCCAACTGTATTTTACCAACATCGTTGGATAAAATTGGTGGATAAATTTAGAACTGGAACGATTCAAGTTCAATGTGTCTATATCCAACCTGCTTTCTACGTGACCTAGTTTATATGGCCACTTTCTAAATAATGCGTCATCTTTTGTGCACGCTTTTTATAGGATCATATACCGATTGGCATAATAGGAAACACTCATTAATTAACTAGTCAAGTTATGCCTTTCTCTTCTCAGTGCTTAATTTTATAATGCATTTTATGTTGTTAAATAGGACACCTTTGCACTGTGCTGCATCCTGCAATAATGTTAGCATGGTCAAGTTTTTGGTTGAACATGGTGCATGCATATTTGCAACAACTTTGAGTGATCATGAGACAGCCGCAGAGAAATGTGAAGAGGACGAAGATGGATTCGGGCCCTGCTCCGAATATCTTTACAGTAAGGGCATCATGAGAAAAAAAAACTTTTTTTTATTAACAATTCACATCACGATCATGACAATGACACAATGCTTTGCATTTTTACAGGTATTCAAGAAAAGTTAGGAATTATGAATGGTGGTGTCGTGTACGCTGTCTTCGAATATGACGCTCAAAACTCGGACGAACTCTCCTTCAAAGAAGGAGAACGCCTTGTGATCTTAAGGAAAGGCGATGAGTACGAACGTGAGTGGTGGTGGGCGTCACTAGGAGAAAAGGAAGGATACGTCCCTAGAAATTTACTTGGGGTAAGATGAGACATGCTTTTATTAAGTTTACTTCTCCAAACTGTTTATGCTAATCTGTAAAATTCTTTTAATATTTTTTTGCAGTTATACCCAAGAGTCATGCCACAAAAACGGAGTGATAGTTAGCAAAAGTGCCATTTTAGGTCTAAGATATGTCTGATATTTTCTGGAGCGGAAGCGATGGTGTAGCGACGAAAGTCACAGACAACACATTTTTTTAGACCCAACCTCCACTTCTATAATATTAACCTTGTCTAATTGTGGAAAATCCGTTGATGCAATTAAAAAACCAAAAAAAATTATAATGAAAAATCGTTGTTGACGAATTGTATTCAATTTAACCGGCCGCTATGAAAGAGAAGAAGCAGCTTAAAAATAATATGAAAGTTTATAATGTTTAATGTCAAAGCGAGTTAGTATGGACGAGTCCCAAAAATATAAATCATATAACAATTTTTACAAGGGTCACAAAACCTCTTGAGTGCCTCCTTTCTTAGAAATAAATCTATAAAAAAACTACAAAAATTTAACGAGTTGTGAGCAAATGCGATACAAAAAAATGTATTGGAAAAAATAACGTAGTATTTTAGTTACTTTAATTGAATGATAAATTCTAATGATGTTCTAATCAGACCAATTTATATAATATAAAATACACTTTACAAATTTTTTATAGAATAGTAATATGCGTCATGCTTTAAGAAGTACTAAAAACTGAACTATTTCAAATAGTTTTACGAAATATAAATTTTTTTCATATCATTGTCCTCTAAAGCAATTAATTTTGCTGGCAGAGTGAGAGAGAGAGAGGAAAAGGTGATTCAATGAAAATTTTGAGCTAACTACGACCTAACTCATTATAAAAAACAACCCTGATTTTTCTCTTTAAGAATATTAAAAATGGAAACTATAAACTTGTACGACACTTGCCTATGCCTTATAATCCTAAAAATTACTTGAAATATGTAAGATCTATAATGAAAATGTGTATATGTGCAAGTGTATATCAATCATTAGTTTTTTTTGTCGTCCGATTGATTAATCTTAATTTCGTTCTGACTGACATGATTAATGATGATTATCATTTTTCTTCTCGACCGAATCTCTATACTTTCAATCAAGTCCCATACAGTCTTGATGATTTTTTTAACCTTGTTGTATCCAACGCTAACTCCATTCATTTCTCGGGACATAACTTGTAAAAAATCCTTTTTGTGACCGGCTCGTTAATTATTTTTTACATGTTTGTATGTAATTTGGGCACCTGATTTATAGCATGAACGATTTTCTTGGTTTATTTTTTTTCAATGCCGTGTGCGTGTATGTTTGCATAAGAATTATATATATATTTATGTATGTAGATAAATAGATATAATTATAGTTTGTAAATGTACACAATAACTGTTAACGTAGTTTGTCGGCAGTGTTATAAAATAATATGTAAGAAGAATAAAAGAACTTATTGTAGGAGACAGTGACAGGCAATCCATATAAAACTATTAACGCAATTCAAAAAGCGATATAGATTTAACAAAAAAGCTGCATGTCTTGAGTAATAATTGTTAAATGAAAAAAAAGGCATATGTAATTAATGATTACCTACCTGTGTAAAAAGATAGGTAAAGAGATAATATTGTATGTAATATCCCGTACTACTTACTCGAAGAAATAATTAAGTTGAAGTCAAATGTGATATTAGTATGAGAAAGTTTAATATACGGAGAAAATGTTTCGTGTGAGAGTTTTATGTCCCTCATCTTGAGTTAAGAAAAAATAAACGATCTATTATGACTTAATATACAATTTATATTATTAATACAATTTGAAAGGTTAGAATAATTGTACTTTCATGAATTGAATGTTATTAAAGTGATCTTGTTTTATGCAAATGCGTACAATAGGAAAACTAATAATAATAATATAATAATAATAATATTGAATAAATAAAAGTTATTCAGAATAAATGTCCAAATATTTTTGACAGCATATTTTTTTCTTAATGTCGGTATTTATAAGTATAAAATAAAATCATATTTCCCATATTATACAGAGCGCATAGGTAGCATATAAAATCTGCAAATTAATCGTCCTGGACGTGTAACTCTTGTGGTTCATCTTTTATCGACATTACTAACTCCTCTCCATCCGCTGGCGATCTCTGAAAATTGAAAAAGTCATACATTATCATTAAAAATCCACTATAGTAGCATTAAATTAAGATTTCACTGAAAGTAGACAAAAATGATGCACAAAATATCTCTTACCGGTTCATTCTTGAATGCTTGCATGGAAGACGAGGGTCCTGAAGGACCGTCGATTGCCTGAACGTCTCCCTCAAATTCTCCATAATAACCTTCCTGTTTCAGGCCGCCTAAACCGTCTCCATTACCTAGTACTACGTTGAGTATTGTTGGAGGCATGCAGGAGCGCTTGAAAGAAAAATGCACAAATTAATATACCTAATTATACAACATTGCACTACGGCACATGTACATTGTACAATGCCCGGCGGAAAGTTGTTAGAATTCTCTACATACCTGTTGGGGTGTAAGGGACATGAGATGATTAACTAATGACTGTTTCAAGTCTGCAGCTTCATCTAAAGCTTGCTGTAACTGGGGAGCTGGAAGTTGGAGAAGAATAGTAGTACTTTTTGGTATTGTTCGTTGACAGCATTTTACAAAACCTTCCCAGACCTTTGGTTGGGTCCACACCTACACAACAAAATTTGTTAATGTTATAATTTTATATTGATTTATAAAGGTATCAAGTCAAGTTATTGTTTGAAATTTTAATACGCTTTGCTTATTTACCTGCTTATTGACCAATCTTCCCAGCGTGTTCAGAATGAACCCAGTCAACTTTGAATGCAACGCTAAAGTTTGAATTACGGTTCGCATCAGCAATGTAGGCAACGGAGATTGCTCCAGCAGTTGATTGATAACCACTGCCAACACTTCAGGAGTGTACACATCCGTTTCATTGAAACAAAGTGATGTTGCTAAAATAATTCCAGAAATCCACGGAATAAATACCAATGCCATTTTCATTGTATATAATTTAAAAATTGAACTATAGAGGATATGCATACCTTTAATTACAGTTTTTACGTCACATTTGGTGACGTCTACATTGTGCACAGCCACCATTAACTCCACAGGAGTGATAGGACTGGCATGTTGAGTTTTGGCATCCACATGAATCCCCAGCAGACGATTAAACACCTACGCAAATTTAAATATTTCATAATATTTTTTTCCAGAATACAAGATACCATTTTAAATTTTTTATTATGATTTTTAATTGATTGCTCATACCTCCTTTACTACAACAGGATTAAGTTTAATTAATTTAGGAAGAGCGGTCAGTATCTCTTGTTTGGTGAGACCATTCAAGACAGGAATTAGGAAACGTACATCAGACACACGCTTCGCGTATAAGTTACGCACTCGATTTACCAGATCCGCACTAGGTAGAGCTGGAAATACAGTTTATAAATTTCAAAACTTAGAAACAAAGCCAGTTGGACGAATGATTAGGAATTAAATAATAAAACAACAATACTTACTCTTATCAGTAAGAATATGAATAATTTTCGTTATGATAGTTTCTGCTCCTTTTGGAAATGTATCCAACAATTTCATTAACTCTGGAGAATCCATACCCATATTTCTAATTGGAATTTCCACATATCTTAGAATACTGCGCTTAACATCGGCCGTTGTTTCAACATAAACTTTTGCCAGTCTAAATAAAAGCATAAGAATATCAGTTAAACATTTTGACACGACACGAGTGTTTATAGAATTCGTAGACATAGGCATGAAAATAGACAAATAGCTTACTCATGAATTAAAGAGCTCTTAATGTTGAGCAGTTTTAAATACAAATTCAAGCATGATTTTACAAGATCATCATTCCATTCTCCCAGAGAATCCTTTCCTCGTCCTAATTCCTCCGTATTTAAAATTTCAGGTGGTTTAGATCTCAAATAATTGCAGTATACCTGCACTTGATCTTCAATAATTTCTCGAGTGCTTTCCTTTTTCTCATATATTTGTAAAATAGAGGAAACTGCTTGACCGCGTACCTATTAGATGTTAAATATAAAGTTAAATATCAACAGTGATTTTATTCTATACAACGACTTTGTTTAAGAAGTATATTTCACGTACTTCTTCTACAGCGTGGATGCAGAAATGCAGGAGTGCGCTTAAATAGTATAAATTTTTCGGTCGTTTCAAAGTTAATTCCAGGAATATCTGCATTCCTTTAGCTGCATGGATAGGTTGACTCGCTAATGATTTCAGGAGTTCCAGACCTTTATCAGGAACTGTAGGAGGTTCCAGGTACAATTTCCAAGCTAAGCTGTAAACAAAAAAATTGATCACCATTACATTACATACAATATATTAATTACACTATTCATTCAGACAATCTATATTTTCAATCTGGATTTCATACCCTGTTTTCTCTGATTCGTAGTTACAATCCAGTATCCCCTTCATTAAATTAAAGAAAGTCCACTCATATCTATCAAATGAAGACTCATGTTTCATTGGCAAAGCTTTTGCGATGAAGTCTTGATACAGGCAATATTCTGTGAATAACCAGCTCATCCCAAGTTCCAATCGGTTTCTTATATCCTCTTGAATGTATAGCATAATTTCTAATAAAAAATATAAATGTTATAAATTACAAGTGCCATCAATCTATTCTTTTTTATTGACGCACTACACGAAAAGACTCATTAAGCTTACGATAGCGTAATTCAAACGTTGAGCTTGCAGCAACAGAACAAATCAGTCTGACTTTAACAGGATTTAAACTTTGATTTGTTTGAAGTATTCTTTTCACAGCTCCAGCCAAATGTCGTTGTCTTTCTTCCTGAGTTAATGGTTTTGTCACCTCACTCAGTTTTAACGCTTTAGGTATCTTCTTTTTGGAAGTGACGATTGTTGGTTGCAAGAGGGAAATTTTCTTTTCCTTTTCGGCCACAACCGTGTGAGATCCAGAAACTAAACTAGGAATTTGGGTTGGCTCGTCATCGTCATGAGCGTCAACCTAAACATTAGATTTGCATTTTTAAATACATAAGTAAAACTGAAATGTAAAAAAATGTTCGTTTAAAATACTAACTCGTCCTAAAGCAGCCTCTGGTCCGAGATGATGTGCAGTGATCTGAGCTGCTAGCAGTCTAGAAACATGCTTGATTTGACCTTCCGTCCCAGCTACATCAATGGGTGTAAACGCTGACACGAAATGAGCAGGCATTGCCTCCGGCAAATTTTCCTAAAATTAAACGCAAAGAAAATTGTAGAACCAATATAAAATGACATTTGGCAATGTGCTCATTTAAATATTTTTTTTACCATTGAAGCAACAACCAATTCAGCTACGGTTTCAACCGAGGATAGCTTCTCATAAATCGAATATTCCAACTCTGTCAAGTCTTCCTTGTCTTTTTCAGGTGGTTTTTCAACATCTTCGTCATCATCATAATCTTCCAAAACTACAACTTGCTCTTGCAATCTTGCCCTTTTACGCTGGTTACTTTCCTCCTCCTGAAGAGCCCTTTGTCGTTTTCGCTTTTCAGCTCTTATCTGATCCCAATTCGGCAACGCTTTATGTAACTGCAAGCATCATTAAAATTATATGTGAGCATTATGTCAAATAAATGAAGACACGAGTAAAACGATATGCAAGTATGAACTGTGTATAAAAGTACTTCAGAATTGGTAGCCCCCAAACTTGTCAACAATGTGGTTATATTATCATAAAAATCTATTGCTCTAGGATGACGCAGTAATCCTATCAACTGGACTTTCATGAATTTCTTAACCGATGTAACTTGGGATCTTTCTAATGTTGGTGGAAGTATAACTGCAAAAATACAAAATGACACAGTTACAAGTAACCGAAATTTACATTCCAAAACGAAACAATTAATGTTCTTTGAATTTATCCAAAATCCACAGCCTTCAAAAAAGTATATTATGTTTATGTCTGATTTTTACCAATCAACTTTTCCATAGCTGTGACCACTCGACCCATAAGGTGGGGTCGCATTTTAGAAATCATAACAATGGAACCCATGCATGTCATCAAGTTAACGCTGGTGGCATGCCTAGAAGCGTGAAACTTTAGGAGCTCCTCAAAAAGATTTCTGAAACATCAAACAAAAAAATGCACAATGATAATGATAAATTCGTATGTAATTTCAATCTTCACTAAAGACAAGTAGGATTAGCCGTTACCTTGAATCTTCTTCAAGCTTGCGCGGTCTGGCAACCTTTACGGTTATAGGTACATCATCCAAACAAAAATCATTTTTCCTCTTAAAACTATCTTGCTCTGTCGGCGTCTGGAGCAGTACGACTGATTCAATGAATTTTACAGCAAATGTTCGAATTCTGTTTGAAATAATATAAAATAGTTTAATGCTTCATCCTGTTTTGTGGCTGCAGTGATTAAAAACGCTGTTGAGTGTTTTATAAAAGAATGTAGAGTGTACCCGTCGAGATCGCTGTCTATTAATTTAATTATGTATTTCTTGAGGTCGCAAACGGCACTCCAAGCCGCTTCCATATCTTCCGTAACAGATTTCGACCGGCAGAGCCACATCAGCGTAAACTTATACAGCTTCGCTGTGACTTGAATAGCTTTTTTCTGGACTGTTACAGATTTGTCTTGGAGCATCAGCATCATGTTATGTAAAACCTTTGGAATTGTTTCAGGATCTGTTTTACTGGATATGAGAAATCAGAAGAAATGTTTTAAATGATCTAATTTTTATGCGGCTATCTAATGACATTTTTAGCGGGACACCAGACTGACTGGTGCAAAAGCAATGCATGATTCCCTACTAACCAAGCATCCTCTACAAACTCAAGAATATAGCATCGTATATCTGCATTATCATCGGTCTGAAAATCAAGCATTTCGTTGAGAAAATTATCCAGTAGTGCGGGTTGCTTGTTTATGATAATTTCCTTGACTCGCATCAAATTTTCTAGCTTAATCTTCTCGCTGGGGGTGACAGTTGCCTTTGTTAATAGCTCGGCCACCTGGAACAATAATAAATAGTCACATTACCCCATAAACATAGGGAACCAAGATATAATTAAAGTATAATGAAAGTTTTTAGATTTCTCAGAAGGAGTACCAAATTAGCTTCTACTTCATCCTGATAATCAATCTGCTCAAAGGACTCATGTCTTCCCACTTTGGTAGGAGAGGATCCGCTTCCACCACTTCCAAATGCTCCAGACGTCGATCCCAAAGAATGCTTCCGTCCACCTGGCGTTGAAGGACCTGAGGAGGAAAGTCTCCGTCCACCACCCATATGTCCACCAGCAGCTTCATCTTCCTCCATATACTCCGCGCTGGAGTCTAGATAAAATTGGGCAGCAGTGCTGCGCTGATGATGATAACTCATCTTCGTGTGCTTCGCTTAAGGGCCTTTTTATAAGAACCTGCAAATAAAGAAATGATTATATGCTCAACACCTCTCCCTGTTAAATTATACCGTATACGTATGCATTTAAAAGCACAGAGTAGTAACATGCAAGCAAATTATCGTGATGTGTAGGTCAGGAACCCCTAAAACAGCCGAAATCCCTTAATGACAATTAACATAAAATAACGCTTGATTACACATTATACAAAACCGTCTGGCTTGATTGCAGAGAAAGTGAAACGTAGATAAGTTATTAAGGACTGAGTCTGACTTGCAAAAACTGGGACAGATAATGTTTGGCAGAGATCAAGCGTGCATAATAATTTAGCAAACTAAACTAAGCTTATGTTTTTGCGAGCCTCTATAAAAGCATCGACGCCAAGCCGCCTGTCTACTCCCGCCTACTTTGACAACTTTCGCTTCCAATTCCTGTATGCTTCCTGTTTTATCTACATTATTTAAATGAAGTTAACTAATAGGGCAATTAATGAAGGAAAACAAATTAACCTTTGACTCATAGCCTAACCAGGACCACTACATTCACCTTTATAACAATCAACTAATTAACCTAAAATGCAAATTTGCTGCTCCCTGTACAATGATCAGCTGAACAGCTGATCAACCCACTTTCCCTACAAAACAATGCAAGCAGTTAAGGATCTCCCTTAAATATGAATATAATTAACAAACTACACACAAAAAACTCTCTACTAAATCCGCCCCCTATTAAACTAATTAATTAGTTAATCCCTGAACCTAAATAATTAACCTCTGCATTTTAATTTTAACCCCGATTCTATACAACGTGTTAAGAAAAAGCTTGAATGGTTTACCTAAATAACAATTAAAAATAGTGCTTTAACGCATTATATAACGTCCTTCGATAAAAATAAAGTAATGTGCCTTCAAGTTATGCTTATTTAATGGAGCAATTAAAAATCATTGTTTAAAAATTAATTAACTCCATCAAATCTTTGTTGGAGAACA
>JAHZMV010000936.1:0-30022 GCA_027743765.1 Coecobrya sp. COE2
TTCACGTGGCGTATCCCTCTGCAATATCAAGCAGTTGCAGATGGTGTCTGGGAGCATAGACACTCTCTTGATATGAATTCTTAGCGCTTCGGTTGCTGTCATATTTATGTATGCACAAAGTGAAAATCTTCATACGTTAAGTTTTTTAGGAGTAAGACAGTTGGTCATTACATATATTAGTTAGTTGAGTTGCGTGAATGGAAATTCAGAATTGCATACGAAATTAGGTCTAGTCAACCCGAAAATGGATGAATTCCTGGAAAATCCCAAACCGAAACATGTATCTTTGATTTTAATTTATTCCCAACTGTTGATCGAATATCAGTTTTATAACAAGAGTCATTGAAGTAACATAAACATAGTGTACACCGATATTAATACTGGATATAGCTAGACATGTTTTATTTTTAAATCCCGAAAATAATTTCCAATTTACTTGAAAATGTGGAGTTTACTTTAGCTTCATTTTCTTATAAACTGATCCTTAATTTAAAGACATGAAGTGAAGTCCTGGATACAATATTCCAATCCACCTGAAAAGTGCCCATTCGTACATTTTGCATCGCAGGCTAGACTGATGAACCAAGCGTACGAACAGACTGACAGAACAAAATTGTTAAATCACGTTATAAATGTGATTTACTATAATATAAACATTCACAAGTTTTGGCTGTTTTTTCAACGAGTTACAAATTTCAGTTGACTAGTTTTCCAAAACGATCCAACATGTACGTATAAAAGTATGAACAACGTAACAAGAAGTCTGTAATAACCCCAACAAACGCCACTAATATCTGCGCTCATTTATCACTGGAAAAATAACAGAAAGACCGTGAGAATATTATCATTAGTTGTTGCTCTTACTTACTTTTTATTGCTCTTGATGTGCACAGGAATGATTCTTTAGAAAATCAACCCTACATACATCTTCGTTCTGTTTATTCTTCAAAGTTTGAGGATAAGTCGACGATGAGGGTGTTGTAAGCACTTTTCGAGAAAAGAAAAAATAAACATGTACTCAAAATACGCAATCAAGACTTTTTAAAGAATGACATGAACGTAATGACATGTACACTGAATATCTTAATTATGATAATTTTTGTACATCCTCAAAATTTCAAAAGTCAGCTTACGAATTTCTATTAGATTTTCTGAGTAAGTAAAATAGAAGAAAAAAATTCAAACCGAAACATTTCCATTAAAAAACCTCATTTTTTGAAACATTCATAAAATTCCTACATGTGGAAGAAAATCTAAATCCACGTTAGTGCAATATTTACAATACTTCCAGATGTGCAATATTTTGATAAAGTATCAATTATTTTGATCTTTTAATACAGCTGCTTGATCATCATGGGATTACCTAAGCCTAACTTGTAAATGAAAGCGAGAAAAAAATATATGATAATTTTTATTCGTAACATACGCTTCATTTTCCTTTTATTTCTTGAAAATACTAAAATATGTACATTTGGCAAACATTACTTGCCGACAGATTACCGAAACGATTGCCAAAGACTTTCGTTTATTATTAATACCAACAAAACCACACGCATCATTTTTTGGAAAAATGTTATAAAAAGCTATAAGGCTTAGCGTGATTGAAGCTCCTCTCTGGTTTATCGCTTGTAATGTCATATATTTTTATCTACATTTATTGCACTCTCCATATCCACTCCCTGCCCATAATCTACATGATCTTGACTTGATTTTTTGTTACTTCCTTCTCAAATCCACTCAACATTTCAGCGTGTTC
The DNA here is from genome assembly GCA_027743765.1 of Coecobrya sp. COE2. NCBI lineage: Eukaryota > Metazoa > Arthropoda > Collembola > Entomobryomorpha > Entomobryidae > Coecobrya > Coecobrya sp. COE2. The sequence goes on from JAHZMV010000936.1 coordinate 1,757, forward strand.
CATTTTGTATTTTTATGCCTTGCATTATTGCAACTTTAATACTATCATCGTGGGTAATNTTTTGTTGCTTCCTTCTCAAATCCACTCAACATTTCAGCGTGTTCCATTTTGTATTTTTATGCCTTGCATTATTGCAACTTTAATACTATCATCGTGGGTAATCAACGTGTCTTTGAACTGGTTTCGTTAGTAAAATTGTATTGATAAAGATAATCACGTTAACGCTGTATTAGACTCGTCCTAGGCTCACACTATACACAACATTACATTATGTTCAACTTGAACTTTGTATCATTGTTTGTTGTGTCACTGCGTAAAATTGCACATTTGTTTTGTTAGTGGCCGCGCAGCGGGAACGGTTGAGTGAGGGAAGAAGGAGGAAGCTACCACGAAATAATGAAATGTAATGAATTTTATCTAAATTGCGTTGAACCACTTGGCTTTTATCATCATGACTGTCCGTGATGATGATGATGACTAGTTGTTAGTTATCTAAATCAACTCAACTCACTCAAGATTGCACCTTTTGCTCCTGATTCCTCCCACACCTTCATCTCTTACGACAATTTTACAACAAACTACTTAGCTACACGCTGTCTGTGTATTACTTAATTGGCCACAAAATGTGTCTGTGAACCCGAAATGAAGGAAATGGAAGCGTTTTTCGTTGTGATACAGTAAAAAACGATCTCCTTAATTTTCTGCTATTTTTCTGAAAGGGTGAGGGTGGGGAGTGGGAATGTAGGTACATTACTATCTCTTGAATGAAAAGCATCAGTTTAGTATATGACCCATCATAGGGAAAATATCAACTTCTCCCATAAAGCATTTAAGATAATGCTTTGAAAAACTTTCCTTAGCAGCAGCAAAGTTTACTCTTTAGAAAAATAAAGGCAAGAGAGAGATTTATAATAAAAACTAAAATAACATTTTCCATTACTTTATCTTGCAATTCTCACCCTCCCCCGTTTAACCCTTTTGTAAAAATCCTCCATTTTATCACTCTCTTTAATAAACTGTGTAATGCTAAACGATGACCTTTTGGCGTTTTTCACATGAGAGTTTATTGCCCAATTCGATATTTCATTCTAGAGAAAAAAATCAGGTATTTTTTACAAAGTGCATATTATTTTCGAGGGAGGTGGAAATTATGCTCCCATCCCGTCATCATCATCAAAGCAGTATATATAGCATTTTCTCTTGTTTTACTCCACTGTTGATGTTCATTTTCGCATGAAAATTACTCATTGAACGTGTTCGCTTGGTTGGATTGGTCCATTTACTTGTTAGGTATAGGCAGAAGCAAAATGTTCTGAATAATTGCTACTTTTTCCCTGTTGCTTTTCTGATACAGATACAAAGAGAAGCAAAGAATGCTCGTAATGGGGAAATCGGAGTTAAATGCTAGTTTATAAATTCTCCCATGCATTCATTATTTCCATGTACCTACGTACATATGAGCCCGATCCAATGTGTGCGTTGTTGTTACTATTTTTATCTGAAATTATGATCTGGCTGTGGTGCTACTAAGCTTTCCAACCCTCAACTGAAAATAACACCCATTCACGTAGACTTTGACACTGAATGAGAAAAGCTTGAAAAGTTACTTTGTTCTCTCTGGCTGTCTTACATATTTTCCAGAGAGACTTGCAGAAAGTAGACAATCTTGCAATTCAGTTCGCATTTTTTACTGGGAAAGTTTTAAGTGAACTAGAAAGCGATATATGAGAAGAGTCTTCTGATGATGATCATCAAGTAGTTTGTTTGTTGGTATTGTTGGTCGTCATGTCCAATAAGATCTTCTCTTGTCTTCTGAGAGTCCTGAAGCGTTCTGGAAAAGAAAATGATACAGGCAGCTAGGCTTCCGTATCCTGCAAAAAGTTGCTGAAGTTGAAGGAGGTAAACAAACAAGCAAACAAATATAATATACATAGCTTATAAAAGGAAAAGGGTTATAGATGGAAATATTTTTTAGCTGCTTAAAAAGCAACAGCAGTATTACATATTATTATTGACTTGTCTTTTGGGAATCTCATCCGCTTCTCCTTCCCCTTCCTTTTGTTGTACACTCCTTTGCCTGGTTTGTGAGCCTGAGGCGATACGACGAACAAAACATTGTTCGTGGTAACCCTTCTCATCATCATCGTCATAATCTTCAAAACAGACAAATTTTCTTGTTGTTTCTACTTGTGTACAGTGTACACCTCTTAAAGTATAACAACAACAGCAATAATGTTTCTCTCTGTTGTACCTCCTCTACCCTGGCCCTCCTATCACCGTCATTCTCCCAAGACTCGAACCAGAAAGAAAGATAGATTCCCACGAATATAAATACATATACTCTGATTACATCTCATTCACTACCTAATAATATTATCAAGTGTATAATCAACTTGGTAAAATGTATGGCAATAATGAAACCAACAAAATGAATTGAAAACACATTCATATATAAAGTCATTTTTATACGTAAGCTTTTGGCTTTTATCGTCTTTTTGAACCTTTTTTAATAATGCAGCACAATACTTATATAGCCATCAGGGTATACCTATACACCTTTCCCAGTAGTGCAAAATGAAACGTCTCTCAAGCTATAAAAACTGGTTCATCCGCTCCCATGAAAATGCTACTTAAAAAGGCCCAAGTCTGTTTAGCTGGAAGAAAAGAAAAAAAAGTACCAATTTGTGTTTGTGCTCATAATGGTCCATGATGATTTTCATTTCACCCTGAGCAATAAGCTGCATCCTGTCAGGACACAGGAGAGGTAGAAGCTGTGTATAGCCCGTTGTTCACCTGTTTGACATGTAACCGAAAGAAAACGGATTCGCTTCAAAGTTTCACAGTAATCATTTTCAGAAATAAGATACGTCTAAAATTAATAAAAATTAGCGACTTTGCCATTGTTCGTGTAAAAACAAACATATTGAGATGAACGAATACTTGCGCAAAACTCTACTATTTTCTTTCAATTTAGACAGCAATGTTAGAAATGTTCATCACAGTTTTACCGTAAATAATAAGTTGATCATCAGTAGAGCACTTCCTACTTTTCCTGTACTCTCACCAAATCATTGTATTTTCTCTAGAGTTACAACTTACAGGAAGTAATCATCGTCATGTCTGTCATGCAAATTGCATGTACAAAGTACTAACATACGTACCACACAAAAGTCTATGTCAAATGTTACTTACAAAGTGTTGAGGATTAGCTCAGAAATAGAAAATAACTACATACATAGTTGCACCACAACTAACAACTTGGCTATCATTTTATTTTACCAGGGAAAAGTAAACTTTTAAAAGTTACAGGCACTTATGTTGAATTTTACTCGGTTCATCATCATCGCCAGAGTGGTAGTATTCGCAGAGCCCATCATTTAATTTATTTCCGTGGTATTATACACCAAGTGGCATGCAGAGTAGGAAAGGAGTAGAAAATTGAGCAGGATAAATTATTGAAGTGAATAAACTTCTCTTCTCCTCTGATGCGGCACTTACGGCAGTTGACTGTGTGGTGGTACGCACGCACTTTAGCCTGCTACATATTTCATTATTATACTCATCATACATTTTCCCTGTGTGCTAATGTGTTTCACATCCTAGCCATATCACATTAGTTCATGGAGTGATTTTCATTAAGATTGTGTGTACAGATTTATAAATTAAGTGGGGGAGGTGGTGGTGCACCACAAGCAGAGAGAGATTTGCCATTTACTGCCGTAGCATTTTTTATCAGGTGTGTTTCACATGCATGCAAAAGAATATTATGACATGTATCACCATCATCACCATTCATTTATCCAGAATTAGCCAACGCTACAACTCATATCCTAATAGTAATTTTTTTCTTTATGTATTTTTAACCAGAAAAATTGTTGTAATATTTCTTAATGAGAAGTTTGTTACAAAAATGTTTTCCTTCTTATCCCTCCTGCCATGTCACTGATTAAACGCTACACCTCTCAATTTTGACTTGATAAATTTTCCTGATAAATTATTACAGGTTGTAATAATATTTTTTCCTTTTCCTTTCAGTTCTCTCGTCCCCCTGTGAAATAAGTTGATGTTATGAGCACAGTGAAAAATGTATGTATATTATGGGAACATTTTACAAATTCTGTGTGCAAAGTAAATGTAAAACCGGAAAGAGTGTGAAATGAAATAGTAAAAGTAAACTTGTTTTGGAAAGAGGAGTCGAGGAAATAGCAAGTTTTATGCTGCTGTTTCAGTGTTTGTCGTACATTCAAGTTAATGGTCGTACATACACGGCTCATCACTTCAAAATCGTCATGTACAAGTTATAACAGTACAAGCATTCGACATCATCGCACATCGCACCCCCACCACGACAAAAACTCTGGTGATGATGATGATGCTCTGCTGCTGCTTATATAAAAGACGACAACGATGATGATGGTGATATGATAATAATAATAATATTATTATTATTTCTCCACAAAATTCAAGCGATTTTTCCCACCACTGGCAACTAGAGAAGAAGAGTGGGAGAGCCCAGAGCAGCAAACATGAACACGACAACAAGACAACCCTTTAATGTCAAGCTTGGGATGTTAAACTTGTCAAAAAGTTAACTGATATAAAATATGAGTCCAAGGAGTAATATCCATTCTTTTTTGCAGAGAACGAGGGGAGATGTATGCTTTTGAAAGAGATGCAAAGAGAGAGACACGACGGAGAGAGAAAAAGTTTTATTTTCGATGGGGAAAAGACTCATAATAACAAACATGAACATCAAGTACGTAAATATGCAGGCATATGACTGCTATGCCTGTGTGAATCTTCTGTGATGTTCTGCTATTCTACAACTTCCGTCCGTTTTGCACAATCCAAAGTTTTTGTAGAAAGAGGCAAAAGAAGAAAAAAACCAGAAACCAAAATGGGAAGAGAGAGAGAGATGAGATGTGCTATATGATAAGGATTTGTGTATAAGTTTTCTACGTGTGGATTTTGCTTTCGGGTGGTGCGGAATCATGATCATCATCAGAAGAGAAAATCAAACAATATTATTTTGTACCCTTCTGCGTGTATGTTTGTCTCTCTCTCCGAACGCATTCCCATTATAAATGTATCTTTATTGCTTCCTCTGTGTACCATCATCACAAGTACTGCTCTGCGCCCAAGCTTGTTGTACTACTACACAAAGTTGTACGAGTAGTCCTCTGTCGACTGCTAGTCTTTCTCATGATTTATTTAGCAAAATTCGTGTAAACATATTTTGAGGAGATAAGGAGAATATTACTTGTAATACGGCTAATATTACATGTAGTATTATTGTAGTACTTTAATTTGAATGGATGTTCAATGGCTTTTTATATCCAACTTTTGCTCAAGCTCTCCTCCAACATGCATCGCTAACTGTAACAAGCATCATCATCATCGCCATCAAAATGATCATTCAGTGAGTATCCCAAAGTGCAAGTTAAGCCAAAAGCAATGCTAAAAACTAAACTTTTCTCCCTGCTCAAGTTTCGCTTTCCATTTTTGCAGAAGTGTACAGAGTACAAGAGTACATTCACTCGTAAGTAAAGAGTATACCGTACGCATTGCACTATAAGAAGTAATAATAATAATAATATAGCAAACACATCGCATTCCAACAAACACATTCTCTCTATCTAGCATTAATTTTTTTCTCACTCACACTTCTACAATTCTACACTTTTTACTTTTATTTATATGTACCCCATTTGAAGAAAAAAATATTTTAAAGATTTCTTTACATTCTCAAGATTATGTAACTTTTGTGTATACATATATCCGCCTAAGCAAATACAGTTTTTAAGCCATTTGGGATATCGGGGAAATGAATGAGTTTTTTTACCACACAGCAATACAAAAAGTCAACACGATGCACTACACTACAACTGGGCTTGTTTGAAACGGAACTGAAAGTAATAGAATGAAAAAAGTAAATGGGACCTAGCGCTTGTGTTGCCTCCAAAGGTACAAAACTAGTCAGAGAAGTATCACATCACATTAGATTTTCATCCATCTCTTCTTCAGCTTCTATTTTTTTGCTTTTTTCCTTTCCTGATTTTTTCTCTCGAGTCAGCATCTCTATTTCTGTCTTCATGTTTGCACAGGTTGATTGAGCGTATAGATAGATTTTGGCTTGAATACACACATGTTGTGTGGCGTGACGTGTATGTGTGTGTGTTGCTATTTTATTGTGTGTATAGTTTAGCTTCTTTACACGCATTTTCCACTACTTCTAGAAGTAAATAGTACCGTTTTTTTCTTCTCCCAAGAAAACTTTTCAATTCATTCATGATGTTGGAAAAAGCTGAGTTACATAATATGTACATATTTACCTATTCACCTGTACTCTAGTAGCATAGTAAGCAAAGTAAGAACATCGGTGTTCAAGAAAGAGGATAGAAAGGAGTTGTTTGTTGGTTTCACCTTGTGTTGCTGAGCAAAAAAGTGAAGTTGAGTTAATCTGACAGATATATTTGATCAGAGATTTTCAACTCATTTCTTGCTTGCACACTCGAACAAGTTCTTACAGTCGTTTTGTATGTATTTTTGGTCGATTTAAAGTTAAGGATGGCTTACATCAGACAAAAGGGCACAGTCTTGGAATTCGAAACTGGTGTAGCTCACTAAAACAGAAAAACGTATTAGTTCCAGTCTAACTGTGTGGATAAAAAGCTAGAAAACAGTATATACAGCCGATTGAATTTAACGATTTTTTAATAAATAGAAGGTAGAATTTTAGCAATAATTATTTTAAGCTGGCTGTCTTACTTTTTTTTAGTTTGACTGCGGGTTATATACTATTTATTGAAGAAAACTATTTCTCAATACCAGTTTGTTTTGCAAGAGATTTCTGAATTGAAAATCTATAAAATGGGAAATAAGAATCTGTAATACAAACATATATTTTTGTTTGTACAAAACAGCTACACAGCTAAGCATCTTACTTATTAGACTGTTATGACCTCTTAAACCGTCATGTAAGCCATCATCAACTCCTATTCATAACTCTCTCAGCTAGCAACTCTGATTCCTTCCAAAATCTGCATTTTTATTTTCATTTTGATCCTCTATTATATCTTGTATATATTGCAAATGGAAATTTTCTTGGCAACTCTTATATCCAGTCAACCCACTCGCAGAAGTCAATGAAGAAGATCGGATGGTTGTTGTGGCGGAGGTATCAAATGGAAGATGCTTATTCTCATCATCTCATCTCTTCAAAAATCCGTATTTTTTACTGTTATGCAAATACTTTGACGGATCCAAAAGAGATCTGAATCCAGCATCATTTTCGGATTTACGATTGAAAAGATACGATGTGGTGCGCTACCACCATCGGGTTACGGACCATTTTCAGGTGGGCTATTTTCATGCGGACTATTTTATTAGCCCTAATTTTATATGGACTAATTTTTTAAACGGACTAATTTTCTACGGACATTTTTCTCTCTCATTGGGAGGACAAATTTTCTAAGGAATATTTTCACATGAAATAATTTTTGTATCGTTTCATTTGAATAGCATGTCACTTTCATTCTCTCATTCAGACGATATGCCAATGTTCGCGAGAAAAAATTCCGTCATCTTTCCATTTTAGTCTTAGTTCACGTTAGCAGCTGTAAGTCATATATCTGAGCACATACATTTACTTCTACATCTTTGAAACTGCATTAATTATAAATAGTGAGCAATTATGGGTCATATAACTAAAGTTGCAAAAACGTCTTCCAAGCATAGAAAACTAGCCTTTTATCAACAAATTCAAATACTTCTTGGGGAGCAAAGAGCAACCAATGACGGTAGCTCAAAGAACTGGCAGGGTAAGATGTGAAAGGGAAAAGGTTCCAGTAGTTTAGTTTGGATAATCGACTTTTAAAGCGAGACGAGACTACACGACAACACCACCGGACGAATTTGAGCTTTGCATAGCGTATAATATTACCCAAATTAAAGCTCACCGTCATTCTAAGGCCAACGTGGAAAGCAAATGAAGCAATGAAACAGAAATATACACTGAAGCAATCAGGTCCATATGGAAACACACAATATAATAACGAAACTACACAAGTAGTTACAAGTTCGGATTCGGTTACTGGAAGCGGTTACCGCTAATCGAATATTTTAAACGATTTATCGTGATAGCTGAAGTTAAAACATAAAACGGTTGAAATGAATAATAATATGAACGCATGATTTACGTACACCAAATGTACATTAATTACTAAATCTTGCTTCAAGTATGTTGATTTGATTTTTCGTAATGATTTATCCAAGTTGATGCGTAGATGGACAGACAAACTAAGTTAATTATCAAAAACTGTAGTCAACGGTAACTTCTCCCGATATGGCCATCCAAAGTTAGAACTACTTGTGTAGTTTCGTTTTTATATTGTGTATTTCCATATTAATCTAATTGCACTGAAGATAAAGAAAAATGGATGATATGGAATCTGTTAGGCAAATCTCCAGAAACAAACAATAATCTTGTTAATAGTTAGAACGTTATATACATATATGCCACTTTTAATGAGGAAAATAAAGTTTAAGTCTTGAAATAATAAAATTGTCCTCTGTCAAAATTTCTACGAAAAAATTGTCCGCTCAGAAATCTTGTCCTCTTAAAAAACAGTCCGCATAAAAATAGGCCTAATAAAATAGTCCGCAAGAAAATAGCTCACCGAAAAATGGTCCTAAACCCACCACCATCATATATATTCCGTGTGTGTGGTGTTTACTGTTTACTGACGCTTGTTTTTTGTTGTTTTCCAAGGAAAAATTGCCAAAACCGCCTAAAAAGTTGGGCCGAAATATACCCTTTTTTGCCGTCTGCGTAACTTCTCGGTTTCATGTTCATGGCTCCAAGTGAAATCAAATACGGATGGGAAAAGAGGCATCTCAACCAAATGTCGTATCTTAATAAATATGCTTCAATATGCGATGATGCTCTTTTCTGTCTGTCTCGATGAAAAATGCAAAGATGCAAAATACACCGACTTGCAATGCAATACCATTCATAAATAAGAAAGAAGATGGAAAAGGCAAGATTATATTCATATCTCGTTCTTTTATTGATGTTGGTTTTCTCTTCTTCTGGCATGCCCATGATTATGAAGCCACTTTACAAGCACCTTCTCTAGATAAACTAGACAGGCAGACAGACAGAATGCTCTTTTAGGAGGAGAGAAATGTGCGTGCATGTTTTTATACACAGTAAATTTGTTCTGGGATGGATTCGTTCAAAAATAAGTGCTTGACTCTTGACTGTCATTTTTTCCATATACATATAAATTTTTCCTCTGTACTTCTCTTTACAAGGCATGGAGATTTTATAAAAACCGTACCGGGCACTAGAAAACAAACTAATGCAACCAGGCGAGTAGAGAAATGCATGCAAAAATATGCGTAAAAATGAGTGTGAAAATAACTGAAATATATGGCGGCATTGCCCACAAGACATTGTACGTTTGACGTTATGTATTGTTTTGGAGGATTATAAAAAGAGCAAAAATGGAAATAGGAATGCATGCAATATCCGAAAAAATTCCAGTCCAACAAGGGAATGGATGAGAGTTAGTGAAATGGGAAGCTGGATTCAGTCGTATGAAAAGGATCTTTCTCTTTACTTGCGTGCTGCCGTATATCGATATAAATATGTGATATGATGGATTCAAGACAACAGACAAAAGACGGGTTACAAACACAACAGCAGCCTACCACCACATGTCAATAAACATTGCAAGTCAAAATATTATAATAAATGCATAAACATCAAGTACATATACATACAACCACCAATATACAATTTTTTCTCAACAATTTCCATTGGGAATTGCAAGATTTTTTTCTTCTCTTTTTCGTGTATTTCTTCCTGTCAGAAAAAGTTCCGTTTCTTTCTCAAACGACGTCATTTCACAAGTAACAGAGGTGCGTATTCCAAGTAAAATGGCAGAAAATCCATCAAAAATAGCAAGAGTTGGTTTATAGTCACTTTTCTGTTTACTATTACTATCACCATAGTAATTCCTACTTGAGCGTTTCATTTTTCCTCTCAATCTCCCGAGAGAGAGGATGGATAACGTGAAGCAAGATGGAAGGAAGCGAGAAAGAATTGGAATTTTCAACGGTTCATTTGTTCCAGTCTCTGTTTTCCCTGTGCTTCTTCTGTAATATTTCCGACTTTGCATTTTTCTGCTGTTTTAGATTTTACTTACGCATTGCAAACCAATCATACACCTTTTGTTTGTGATTTGTGGTGGCAGAAAAGAGTGCGAAGAACTATTGTGGGATTCTTGCAAAATACAACGAGAAATCTTGATAGTGGTTATGACGGAATGAAACAGTGCGCCTTCTTGTTTATATGATCTACGGTTTCAAATAAACGTATTTTTATGCTTCTTTTTCTTTCGACGCGTGAAAATGAAAGCAAAAATGAAATTGAATATGATCCAAGTTAATTCGCACAAAAGCCTGTTTTCTGACTGTTATTTCATTTTTGCCTTTTCGCTAATATAAACCATTCACTAAATCAGTAAATATTGCTGTTTCACTATTTACCAAACTGCCATTCTGTGGTGGTGATCCATGCAAAAAGGAGAAAAGAAGAAAACATTGACGTAATGAAGTGAGTAGCAAGATTTCCGCATTGTTTACGTGCTCTCTGGCAATAAAATAATGTGTTATGGTTGATCTTCCTCTGCTTTCCGGTTTGAATAACACAGAGATATTTTTTATGCTTCTTTTTCTTTCGACGCGTGAAAATGAAAGCAAAAATGAAATTGAATATGATCCAAGTTAATTCGCACAAAAAGCCTGTTTTCCGGCCGTTATTTCATTTTTGCCTTTTCGCTAATATAAACCATTCACTAAATCAGTAAATATTGCTGTTTCACTATTTACCAAACTGCCATACTGCGGTGGTGATCCATGCAAAAAGGAGAAAAGAAGAAGACATTGACGTAATGAAGTGAGTAGCAGATTTCCGCATTGTTTACGTGCTCTCTGGCAATAAAATAATGTGTTATGGTTGATCTTCCTCTGCTTTCCGGTTTGAATTTGCACGGTATCGGACGTTTGCATCTCGCTTGCATCCTAGTCAGCTTATTTTTTTATTCATTGCGCTGAAGAAATAGACAAAGAGTAATAGAAATGTTGAACGATGGATGAACAGAGGAAAGGAAAACATAACAGCAATGAGGATAACAAGGGATGTCAAGTGAGCCATTTAAGATTGTAGATTTCATGGAACAATAAACCGTGACGGAGGGAAGTAGAGATAGAAAAGTTGGAAGGAAGGCTGGTTGGTTTGAATCTGCTTAAATGAGTAACGGCAGGCAGCGGCAGGGAAGAGAAATAGTGGCATTCTCTGCTATTGTAGTTATTTTAGTGGAATGATTCATTGGCAAGCTGTGGGACGTTCAATGGGTTCTTGTTACTTGTGTTCGTTTCCAGATAAATGCTCCATTTAATAGACAGAGAGATGCTTTCTCGCATTTATTTCGCAATTGCAACAACAGCACAACAGTTCATTAGCGAGGAGAGGACCAGGAGACACGCAAATTTTGTGTTGATTTAATGGTGCCTACCCGTCAAGATAATGGAGTAGTGCGTAAATCTTTAATTGCGACAACAACAAGGAGGAACGTGTGATGTTAGTTGGAGGATGTATTATATAAAAGCATTCCTTCGTTCCTGGATAGACAAGCGTTTGAAAGTATGTCGAGTGGTGGTTCTCTACCATGTATTATTAGCCAGTTAAATGAGCTCCAGAGTTGTATGATGCGGAGGCAACAAATGAATTCGTTATTGAGTATCGCTAACAAGTTTCTATATGGTCTGTATGCTTATTCTGTTTGTCCATTTACCTAGTTTGTTAAATTACATGACATTAACTTGAAGTAAAAATATGCGTCATGAGTCGAATGTGAACCAAATAGAATCATTCTCGAGGGATGAAAGGAGACCGGCATTTATGCTGTTAATCTTGTAAATGATATATTTATCGCGACTTTTTCTACTTCCCGTTTTGCGGTTTATTTCGCAAGTAATCTAGTAAATAGTACGGAACAAGTCAGTGTTTTGGCTGGTCTCAGTTTACAGTTCACATGTGTCATGTGTGTGTTGTTCGGAGAATGTTTGAACGTATGCAGTGTTGGTAGTAGTTTTGGCTGTGTCAAAGGAGAGAAAGATGTTTTTAGCGGGCACTGTACGTTCAATCTGTCTGTCTATTTACCTATTTGTTAAAGTCCATAACATTAGCTTGAGATAAAAATATGTTTCATGACAGTCATGACATGAGTTGAATGTGAACCAAATAGAATCATTCTCGAGGGATGAAAGGAGACTAGCTCTTATGCTGTTAATATTGTAGATGATATATTTATCGCGACTTTTTCTACTTCGCGTTTTGCGGTTTATTTCGCAAGTAATCTAGTAAATAGTACGGAACAAGTCAGTGTTTTGGCTGGTCTCCGTTTACAGTTCACATGTGTCATGTGTGTGTTGTTCGGAGAATATTTGAACGTATGCAGTGTTGGTAGTAGTTTTGGCTGTGTCAAAGGAGAGAAAGATGTTTTTAGCGGGGCATACCCCGCTATAAATCTTCCATCCTTTCAATTTCCCAGCGTCTTCTCTTGCAAAATTACACAGAACCGGAGAGTTACAACGGGCAAAATTGAAATCAAGCTCTATTGTTCCCTCTTTCTCACGGTTTCATGTTATAATCAATCCCGTAGAGTTATAGATATTATATTTAATATTATATACATGCTATACACTACCACTCCTCGTTGAGAAGTGTTGCAGATTTCGTGGAAGAGAGATTTGATACTGCCATTTACAAAGATGCACAAGAAATATTATGTTTTTATGAATGGTAAATAAATTCTAGCAAAGCACGCATTGACCTGCGAATTGTGATTGAAACAAGGAAATGGACTAAAATGATTTCGGTAGCGTGACAAAGACAGTGTTATCTTAACAACTTTAAAAATCTAATATCAGGCTTGATTTTATTTAACATTATTAGACAATCTTTGTCGTTTCATTCCAGGCGACCAAGTATTTTGTACAACCGATTGCAATGAATTTTTACAAGCTGTGTCCTAGCTCAAGCTTATACACAGTTGCTCCTCGTTTAGAACGCTTGTTTTGCTAAGGATGCATGTACCTCCAGTTTTACATTTTCACGGGTTCATGGTGTATCATTGCAATTGACATCACACCAATATGCACGGGTAGGTGAAACGCCACGTTGAACATGAACTCTCATCTAAATGCATGCAAGATTTTATTTCCCAAAGGTGTAATTCAGAAATCATGACGAAATCTTTCTTTCTCAGAGAAACAACAAGAAAAACATACCAACATCTCCACTCTACCTCAACCTTCCTCACTACATGAGCTACTGGAACAAAGGCACCACGACCACCAAAAGTCGAAGAATATCAGACACAACCTTACAAAAGGATTATTATATTTTATGCAAATAAACCTATGTACTGAGCTAATACGCAGCATAAAAAACGAGCAAGATTTTTGTATCGTGTCTGTAGCTACCGCATAAGCACCAGTGTACTAGCTCTTACCTATTTTTTGTTTTATAAACTTATTACGTTGTGAAATCCACATCAAAAAGATATCGAATACACGCATAATAAAAAGCACCTTGTTCTTCTTTACATGCTAACCGCAATCCTATATGTACCGTTACCATTATTATTACCTAACGAACATCAACTATAGTATCGTATTATGTATCTCATACCTTCACAACAGCATAATATTATGTTGGCTGGTTTTCTTCCCCATTTTTTCTGGAAGTCAAAAGAAAAACTGGAACAAACTCCATTGTCTTCTTGACACTTTAAAGAAGCCCACAGAATACATTGTTGGTTAAGTTTGTAGCCAAGTTAGTTTACAGTTACATTGGCACGACATTGTGGAACGGCATCTCAGTAAATTACTGTGCTTATTTTTTATATATATTTTGACACGAAGCTGGACAGGAGGAGATAAAGGGAAAGAAAAGCGAGCCAAAGTACCTTATGTAACTTTACCATGGTTTCCTTCGGGAATGAGATTAAAATATTTCTGCATTGTCTGCTCTGCTTATTATGTTTATGCGATAACAATAAATTACACAAGTGTACTCATTGTGTACCTGACTACCTTTCACCTTTTCTTGGATGACCCACATAATTCTCTTGGAGAAATAACAACTTTGCAATAAACTAGATGAAACTCTTGCATCAGTACACTCTATTTTCTTTACAGATTGACCTAGTCTCAAGGAGTAACTCCGAGCATTTCTTTTTCTTTACTCTTTCTTCATGTGACAATAAGATATTAAAATTCAAGATGTATATTGCATAAGACATTGCGTGGCATTGAATTAGGTACTTGTGCTTATGCTATTTGCGTAATAAATACAACCGTTGAGATGTAATAATGATGATAGTTGGTAGCCATTTCCACAGCACTGGAGTAACTTTTAATTTGGGAAGTATGAACCCTTTTTGTTTCAATGCTTGTGTACCGTTTTACATAATATTTGATCTGGATAAATGGAGTTTCCCTAATTTTAATGTGTCTCATACCCACCACCACTCAGGGTTGGAGAAAAAGACGCAGCAATCTCATATTTATTAATATTAATTTACAGAGGGAACTAAACTGAATTGAATGAATTTTCATGAAGAAATACGACTGTGCTTATACTACTTCAGGTTAAGTGCAACTGTGAGGAAAGGGTAACGTGTGAGAGGAGGAGTGGAATAAAGTCACTGTCTTTCCCTTCTATTTCGGATAGTTACGTGACATTAAAAAATTGCTTATAAGCAGCTCATTGTTATACTAAAAGGCGGCAAGTGTAGAGCAAGAAGTAGGATGGGCTGTGTTGCTTTCGTTGGCCGAGTGTGAGATGTGATGAATAGGTTTATGTAAATTAGACTTAAACGATTTAATGAGCGTTTTGGTCCCCTTAATTACATTATGATGATTCATGTAATGGTAAAATGCTGCAGTTTCTGCTTCTGCTGCAGGGTTGCTTTCTACAAGGAACCATTTTCAGTGTATTTTTCATTTTTGTTCCTAGTATCCGTTTCCAAAATAGATCGTAGTGAATCAAAGAGGATGATTATAACAGGATGGTAATGCACCTTCCAGGCAAACGGCAACACCAGCATCAACTCCACTTCTGCTTTGATTCAGAAAATGTGCAAAATGAGTGAAAATGGACAAAGTTGGGTCGTTTCAAAATTCCCAGTGGATGTTTAAATGTGTAATAGGACGGATGCGATTTGTTTTTCCCGGAAAAGACAAGATTATTTCTCCCATATCCGTAGTGCAACAAAGCTACAAGATAGAGTGTGGAGCTTCCATGAGAAAATGGTTTGTGGAATTTGGCTTTAATATTTCACAATGAGATAGGATTCGTTTCATATTCATCCACCAGTTCTCTCACTGTGCATTCATTTCCTTTCCTTCCCTTTCTGACTTTATGCATTTATTCATGAAAATCCTTACACAATAGAATGGCAGCAACACATCACAAGGGAGGTAATCTGTCTAGGAAAAGACAATGACAAAAAGAGTGATTACTGTGTCACATGATCTTATGCATGGTGCACAAATGTATGCATTCATAACAATCCGTTATGCAATGCAACTGCCATAGCCGTGTCCATGGTGTTTGCTAGAGGTGTAATATAATGTATAACATGTGGGATGAATGTGAATGTGATTATAACTTTCAGTTGCATAGCTTGAAATAGCTTGAAATGTATCTGACTACACAAACTGGGAAGAGATCTCTGAATAATCTTCTCACAACATCAGAGGCGTATCTACTACAAAAAACAAACAATAAAATGAACCATTTTACATACGTCCATAATTGATAATGCTGTAAATACATAGTTATGACGAAGTATAACCATAACCGTTGTGGATGCCACTCTACTTACGAAAGAGTTACGATGCAAAAGATGTAGTGGGGGAAATGGATCAGAATTTTTTTTCTGACAAAACGTCCCTTCGCGTTTCTCTGATAATATATTCTCTCCTCAAAATTTCCATATTCATACATACATAGGTAAATATTATTTAATCCAGCGACAAGTCGTACTAATATATTTGCAATTTCTCCCTTTTCTATTATAATTGCAAAGTGGAATTACATATGTCATTTAAAATGTGTGAAAAAAATGTCGATGCATTCTCTTCCTAAATAAATTGCATTTGTGCACATTGAGGATCGAAGGTTAATTATCCATTTTTTCATCCTGCAACACTAAATCGTCGACAAAATGAGACCTGCTTAAACATAAACCCTTTCCGCTTAAAATGAAACAGAATCCGGTAACATTAGATAATATCTGATGATAATGGTAAGAATACATATATGCACGTGCTATTTGAACGGACAAATTGTTCGGGAAGTAGTTTCTACGCATATGTGAAAGTCGCAACTAGAACTTTGCTCATATCTTATCATCGTCTACTCGATAGGTACCTCTAATGCATGTCAGCAAGGCTTCGCTTTCTCCTTTCGGCGAGATGTGTACGTCTCATCCAATGATAGTGTCCAGATGTGAAACATTAGAAATTTCTCAAGAGGATATATGAATACCGCCCACTCATGAATAAAAGCTTATTTGCCATTTTTTCCTTTTCAAAAATGTATGAGATTGATCCATATTATGCAGTATTAACGTGAAAACTAAGAAGAAAGAAGAGAAATTGTAGTTTGTAGCAGCATCAGCAGCACAGCCAGTCAAAAAGAGAGAGGATCAGGGAAATTTTTCTCAGTTTTTATGGCTATTGCGTTATTGCAACTGCTGCTGTTATTATACTGGAATGAAATTATATTATAGCTCTCATACAAACTGTCTACTATCTGTCTGCATGTCTGATACTCCCTCCTATAGTCTCTGGAGATGACGAAGTAGTGGTGGAAGAGTGAAACGATGAAAGGATGAAAAATTGGTACAGAGAGATGCATATAAAGTGGACCTATAAATCTCGCTTTAGCTCGCCGCTTGGTTGTGGAGGTGGTGCTCAGAGTTGTAATGTCGGAGGAAATGTGGTTTCAATGCCTTCTTATCTCTTTGGAAAATGAGTAGTGTACCCTTAAAAGGATGCTAAGCCTAATTTGCATTTTTGCAGAAAAAGATATTTTATTTTTGGACGCTGACGAACAACATTGCTTACTTGGAATAAGGAACAGAGTAACAGAGAAAATTAACAAACATCTCTTTTCATGTTCACGTATTTTCTCTAGTGCACTCACGCGCCCTCAAATAACATAGCAAAAAGTAATACCTTCCATTTATTCCTACTCACATACCCGAGGTATAAATAGAAACAGCTATTTTGAAATTATCCCAAAAACTTGTTTTTTTTTCAAGGAAAAAAACTATTTTGTTCATTTCTCTCTTACTTTCTTTCATCAAAGGTGCTCATTTTACTTGTCAATTAAAAATTAATTATTCATAATACGACAGACCAATTATAATCTTTTATGACATTTTCATACTTTATAATCAGGAGATATTCACATTTACATCATTTAATATCCCATCTATCATCATCAGCAAATGACTTCACAACTGCACCATGAATAATTAAAGTATAAAGTTAAAATATCAAAAGAGATAAAAAACGAGTTTTTCTTGCTTGAAATATAATAAAAAAGCAAAGTATTATTTTATATTTGCGATCTTTATCATTATCGCTACGTAAAACTAACCGAAATAGCAAGCGAAACGAGAAATAAAAGCTTGGATATTCGTTCTCGTCAGTTAATTAGAGTAATTAAGCAAACAATAATTGCATGTTTCATTTGATGATGACTAAAAAGTAGCTTTTGACAAATAATTATTTTTTTAAAGTTTGCTTTTGTTGTTGTACGGATATGATGACAGTCTCAAGTAGTTCGTTTGATGTAAGCACACTGAAATATTTTAGTAAACTACATAATAATGGCAAAACTATTTATGTACATAATTTCATTTTGGTAAGATAATTTCAAATCATGATATGACGATTGTTAGATCCTTAAATTAATTGTATCTTCTCACAATTAAAAACGAAAAAATAAATAGACAAAAAAACGTGCTGTTGTATAAAATACTGGTTTTTTAAAATTCTAACACAGGATAATTCCAGGAAAATTAAAGATAAATCAAACATCAAAGCTATGTGGAGTTGCAAACATGCTTGGTCATTGGTGAGTTTGTCGGAGAGAAAATCATAATTTCAGTTTAGTTGCTACCTACGTAAGCGGAAGTCGGAAAGATGATGAAAAGTGGAATAAAGCGTCATAAAAATACCAACATTTTTTATCGTTTTGCTGTCCCTGAAACAATCATTTACTTGCTCAAAATTCAACAGTTACATTTTTCAATTTCAAAGTTTATTATTAAACTTTAAAATCCATGTAAAATCAAGAACAAAGTAACAAACAAATTATATTGAAGATTGAGTCATTATTTCTTAAGATCGTCTCATTGATGTAGGTATATAGCAATTAGTTACTGACATTTCGTATTTCAAGTGTAAGTAATATATTTAAAAACAGAGAACCCTTTAAAACAGCGTTGTAAATGTAGACTTGAAGTGAAAATTAGTATTATAATTAAAACTTAGAAGGTTTAAGTTTCCTGATGACGCTGTTAGTCACGTGAGCAGGGTTTGAGGAAGACAAACTATGACGTAAATCTGGTCAACCTTCGCATTTTCCTTTCTGGAATGTGTATAATAACTTCATTCACAAAACGATGTACAGTGTATATATTCTGAAAAACCCGGGGGATTGCATAAAAGCGGATTGTAGGTATAAGTGCAAGTAGCGGAGAGGTAATAGTGCTGTAACACCACGGGTCTTGAGATCATTAAGAACTATTAGGCCAGTTTTAGACACAAGGGATATAAATTCTTAATCTGCTTTTTCAACTCAACTTAACTTTGTCGGATGCTCCGATTTTAGTTCTGCTCGATTCTTCAAAAACTTTCATGGGAACTTGTTTGCCATTAATCCTCACGGAGACGGCAGGTAGCAGTAACCGTGCAAGTCATATATATTTGAGTTTCCTTTTCCTTATGCAACATAGTGAATTAGAGTAGATTATGTAATGGAGATGTGCATCATAGGTTATGGAGGTCAGTGGCTACTCTTTTGTGATTTTATGTAATTTTGAGCTTGAAATATTAATTACTGCTAACAATGAAAAAACGATTGGAATGTTTTTCCAAACAGTAAATTGAACCTGAACGTAATGCAGCAAAGAAAAATTGTTAAGTGTTTTTTGCTTAGTAGTCATAGTAGTAGTGTGATTCTAAGTACATACACAATTCTAGAATTAAGCCTGTGATGCATTTGTTCCTAGTGGTTACAGTGTAAAAATAATACATATTTTTGTATACCTGAAAAAATTCCATTTAATTATGATTAGTCGACTGAAACATATAATCTAACGTTCTTGCTCAGCGTCATGAAGGTATACCTATGCATTCTTCGCTTCGTACATAGAAAGCAAAGTTAACTTGAAGGAAAATCTTCGTTTTCGTTTTTCATTCTAGTTAGTGTACTTGATATCTTTCTAACGGTTGTCATTTTAACAATAAAGCACGTAGAAGGGATAAGGTAGTCCTTCCGAGAATGTAAAACCAACGATGCTTAACGATGATTAAGGCTGTCGTCATAAACGCGTTAACTTTACACTCCCACCTTACTGAAATGGCAATGCGAAGTCGCTTACCAGTGAAACGTCAAAGTAGTAAAGAAAAGTTTAAGCAATCATCACATTCCTCCTTATTTTATACACTTACTTAAGTTGATGCTTTGCTTAGTAAGTATTACCCATCATCGTCAGCCGAATCACCTTTCGAGTTTTGTTATGATGTACCGCTTCTCTAGCTGGTACATCATAACAAAACTCGAAAGGTGATTCGGCTGACGATGATGGGTAATACTTACTAAGCAAAGCATCAACTTAAGTAAGTATGTATAAAATAAGGAGGAATGTGATGATTGCTTAAACTTTTCTTACTTACTTACTACTTTGACGTTTCACTGGTAAGCGACTTCGCATTGCCATTTCAGTAAGGTGGGAGTGTAAAGTTAACGCGTTTATGACGACAGCCTTAATCATCGTTAAGCATCNATCAGTCATAACTTTTTCTGTCCATATTTCTCAATATTACCTTCTGAAAACTTACCTAACACTGGCACCACAACTATGTAGTAGGATCCATAAACCGTGTACATGTGTCGCAGGTGTCCTAGTAAAAAGGCAGTCTATGGAAAAAATAGTGTGAGTGATTAACAAGCTATGAATGAAATAAATAGACAAAGGACTGATGATGGAATGTTAATCTATG
Organism: Coecobrya sp. COE2; assembly: GCA_027743765.1. Taxonomy (NCBI): domain Eukaryota; kingdom Metazoa; phylum Arthropoda; class Collembola; order Entomobryomorpha; family Entomobryidae; genus Coecobrya; species Coecobrya sp. COE2. The sequence continues at coordinate 22,136 of JAHZMV010000936.1, forward strand.
TATATTAAATATGTAGATTGAGTTTAATTACTATTTATATTCTGAGTGTTTGGATGCTCAAGCTCTCCAGAAGAAAATTGTACAACTATAGTTAATTAAATAAAAGTGTACATGCATCATGTTTTCATCCACCAGTCTGTTAAAAAGTCAAACGGGAAATTAAATTGGATGAAAATGTGGAGTTATGATTGATTGATTGATTAATTGCATGATTTCAGACAAACAGACAAACATGACGTACATACATCAAATAGATTTACATATGTATACCTTACATTCTTGCAAGATTTTTATACATTCATTAAGGTATTACTATCTACAGACTATATTTCGTATTAATATTATTTATTTTGCAGGGTAAATCCTACCAATGACTTGACTTCAATTCAATATACTCATTACGAAATCATTTAATCTCACTACTGTCAAGTCAAAGACAGTAAGCGAGTTCAGTCGAATTCCTTTTTATTAGTTAAGTATAATTTTTACGTGACATTTTCTCATAATATTTAACGACTACCTACTTTGCTTACCTTTGATGGGAAACGTAAAATGTAAATAATGCGCTATATCTGTAAAATAAACCAGATTTAAAATTAAAATTCGAACCAATTTTAACGACCCATTAAATGTAGAATGCCATGAATGTAATGAATTAAATGAACTGTTTGTAGTGCTTGTATGCAATACAGAGGCTCTACTAAATACGAGAAACATCAAGGCTTAACCACATCCATGGGCCCTGGTGGCCGTGTTTGGCCACAATTTTTGGTTTGTTCAATCAAAATGTTATGCTAACTGACGCTCTTGGCTTTGGCATGCATTTTCTTGGCCCGTTACCCCTTCCAGCTTATCGCGTGCATATAATAATGTGTAGGAACAACAATGGATTTTTAACTACTTTTTAAGGCCAGAAGTTTTACGACGCTCGTAAAACAGTCTAACAAGCCACACATCTCATCTTGTGACGAAAAGAAATTTACATTTTGCCATAAACAAGCTTAATAGTTTTACCACCACTCCACTGTATAAGTAGCATTGTCAGCTAGATAACACATTATAGTGTTTTTTACGTCGAGTTCTATCCGTGACTGCCATGATGATGGTGATCAGAGGTCCTGTCATATAGGTAGTAAGAAAACAAGAATGTATATACCTACTCAAGTAACATGAATAGGAGTAAGGAAAGGATAATAATAAGAAACCCTTGAAATTGCTGCTCGTTTTAGTATACATGGAGAGGGTATAGCATAGTTTTCCAGGAAGGGAAAAATTATAAAAATGTTACTAATGAAGGAGATATGTGGATTGGCGTTTGTACAGTTTGTGATCTGGTATTTATCAAAGGAACTTTGACTGTTGTGCAAGATATGGTTTGGAGGTAAACGGTAAAAGAGTACAGGGAGATCAATGAAAACTGAACAAGTTGCTGTTTCGAAGTATTGAAAAATCGGTACAGGATAAGAGTAAAAGGCAAGGATGAAATGGTCAGAGCCAGACAGAGAACAGGAGATCATATAAGAGTAGCGATAGGGAAAAGGGATGCTGAAAAGCAGTTAACATGATCGTGCCACAAACGCCACCTTTACCCTCAACCTGCTACTGTTTAAGAGAGACCGAACAAAGAAGTTTCGCAGGCTGTGAGGAATTAACAAGAAAGTGTTACTTGCTACCGTTCTCGTTTATATAAAATCAGGATTGCCCAACAATATTATATATGTACAAGTAATGTGTGGTTTGACTGATAGTTTATCGGCTTATTGAAAATGAAAAGCTATGCATGATTGAAAACCATAATATTCTATCATTTTTTGTAAAATGTTAAGTAGAAAATTGAAAGATTGACATTTTAACTTTTTAGTTTATCCTTTCTTTTATGTTAAAAATTGCAAAAAAATGTTGATTGGTTGAAACGTAAAACCGGTATTGTATAATTATCAATTATCGAACAACACAAGCAAAATAGAAAAGTAGCGGAAGCACATTAAATGCGACCTAACAGAATAAAACTTTCTGGTACAAATATTTTGTACTTCTGTTTTGGCTTTGGTTATATGAAGAAAAATCCGATTATTTATTGAGACTTGTATAATATGCGCTTTTGCAGAGATAAAATAAGCACCAGATAGATGGACGGAAGTGACGGACCTTAATCATTAGTAAGCGCTCGTAAAAATATGCACCCTTGTATCATCACTTAAATCTCCTCATAATGCTCATATGAAAATATCAAAGAAGTATGCTGATTCTCTCACTGTCCCAGGTAGCTAATCGAAATAAAATGCTAACGAGGTCGATGAATGATAATGATGAAAACATCGTGAGTAGTCATTACTCACTGATTGTGCGAAAACATTGTTGAAACTGAAATACATATGGATGTAATTGGAAAATGGCCAACGTAAAAGTTAATTGGAATTACTCGCCAATTACGACACATATTTAATCCTAGGATTTTTGAAATAATAAAATAATGGCAAGTTTTGTGAATACACTAGTTTTATTACTAATTGTAACTGAAGACGCTGCTCTTTCTGTTGTTCGAGCTTCCAAACTTGCGATTCTATGGTTTTGCCAACGTTGCACCCTTGCATGGCTATCAAACTTTATGCGTCAGACAACAAGTAAAAGCAGTCGTCGCATTCTTGATTTTCAGAGGTCATCATGATATCACTGCAGTTCTTAGAGCGAGCAAAAATTAAATGGGTTTCTGTGTTAACAACCGCTAACTAAACAAGCATATTTTTTATTATGAAAAATAGCTGAGATTCTTAAACTAACTATAAGTGACTTAAGAAGTTGTTAATTATTCTATTGAGAACACTGGTGAACTTCGTAAATTCTCATTCGAAAATTGGCAAAAGGTTTTTGTGGCATAGCGGAAAAGACAGCTGAAAATTATGTAGCCGGCTTTTACAATACTTTTTACCAAACCAACAATGAAATTTAATTGAAAATACAAAACAGTGGTGGTAGCATATTAATCGAAATCATATAATATTAAGTTACATGGATGTTGAAGGCAGTTTCTTGATATCATAAACTATGGCACGTTAAACCCGTGCATAAAAATTCAATGTAAAAATTGTGGCATTGTTTTCTCACTCATCGCACTATCGCACACCTTTTTGCGTTGTCATCTTCAGACAGTCAATATACCTAAGTCCTTCAATGTTATACAATATATTATTACTATGTATATCCTTAGCTGAAAGTTCTGGACAATGTTGGTTTCTAGAAGACGATGACAGAAATGACCAAGCTAAAATTTGATGAACGTGATTATATGTTACTAGTTCAATCATATTGTCATATAGAAAGCTTAAATAGAAAACAATTCAAATTAACTTTTTCATCACATCCCAACTCTTACTCACAATCCATATTATTATTGTTGCTTCACTTTCGTTTTTGCTGCCAATGGAACAATAACAGCTACAGAAAGACAATCGCCAACAGATATCTATAATCGTTATCTGATCCACTGATTTGATTTTTATTTAGTCCTTCATGTTTAGTTTCCATTTCACTTCAGCCGAGCCCATAAATGCGATTTCTCGCCTGTCAAAATGCATTTTATTTCCATGTTTATCATAAATAAATCTAACCAGAAAGAAAACAATGTCTGCTCGTGCTATCGACTTGCACGAATCAATAAGTAAAAAATGTCAGCTTCACTCAACGAATCGCAGACTTAGCATTTACACTTCAATTTATTGACTTATCTCGGAGATAAAAATAAATTTCTTTGAAAGGTCGTGATGTAACCAGCCGTTCATTTTTCCTGATCGCCCGACTTACCGTGTTGTTTGTAACTATGTAATCGTATAGTTAACATATTTAGGTAAGCATTAAGCATACCAAACCGATTTCTAATTTTTTTCCTTTCTGAACAATGTATTTTGGACTACTTGCTACATTTATCATTTTATTTGATTTGCTCTGGTATTTGGATTTTCGGAAATAATCACAGAAGTCTAATAAATCCTTTTAGAATGCATTGCATGCAAAGGCAAGCAAGTGTATAGATTTATTTTTGAGTGAGAGAATCCATGCATGTTTATAAACTGTACACGTAATTGCGTAATCTATTCTGCGGAGCTGCTACATAAATGTTGTGCTTTTCCATAGTGGCATAATGAATGAATCCTTCCTTCCTCATTCCTTCCTGAATCACCATTAATTGCCATCATTATTTACGCATGAAGTACACTTATTAGCCTCAAATATTTATTACCCGTGCTGTCGTGTATGGCTTTACAGATTTCATGGCTTTTGTGAAGAAGATGATAGGATATAGGGAATACACTTTTATACTAATTATTGCTCTGGTGTTTCTCGGAAACTGGCGGTGTGCGTCTCTGTGATATATATACCAGGATGGCAGAACAAAAGTCAAATCCTCAATTTTGAGCCGATCTTCATCCAAAAAGATAAACAGGAATAGAATGTGAGAAGCTCAGAAATAGAAACTGAAAAATTAACCTATAAAAAGTTTATTACAGGAATGAACGGATAGACAAAGGAAACATAAGAAGATGCCTATTAGTCATGAGAGAGGATTTAAGCTGGTGAAATCGCTTTGGTTCCCTAATCGTGCGCAAAAAAACCTGTCGCTTTTTCAATAATCATCACGAGGAAACCACCACGAGGCCAAAAATCTATATTAGTTGTATAGGAAAACAAGGGATTAGAAAAACAGTGCTCACTGGATGGATACAATTAATAACTGCCGACATCCGACTGATGAATTATCATTACAGACATGAAGTTATTAAACAATCCTTATACAAAATCTATTTTAGGTTCTTCGTTTCAATTTCAGACCATCATTATCATAAACCTACTTCTTTTCGAATTTCAACCCATTCTCATAATAATTATTCCTATTGTATCAAAAACATCATATCTGATCGTGATAAACTAATGTAATACAATAACTTATATTGAATAAAAGAGAGAACACAAAATATCCATAAAATGGATCAGAATGATTCCAAATTATACATTTCCGAACTTTCATGAGATACTATAATGGCGGAAGTGCATCTTTCTGGCTTTGGTTGTTTGTGTAAAGGAATCCTAAATGAAACTTTGCACCAAAGCTTCTCTTCAGCCAAAGTTTCATCCACCGCAACGGGCAACAGCAGCAGCTCAGCAGGAACAACAAAAGCGAGAAAATGATTGCATCAATAAACTTTGGCAATAATAAACGTCATCTTATTGTTAAGTAGTGTGTGCTTTACAACCAAATAATAGTATACACACACACGCCCAGCTCCTCCACACAAACACAAAGAGAAAGTTTTTTTGCGAAATATAACAGCACTTCCAACACCATCCTTCCATGTAATGTGAGTTGATGTACCTTAAATGAGCCGCGTCGTAATATCCACACGCCACACTCTCTCCCTCTCACTTTCTCCAATTCCAAAACTAGTACAATTCTTTTTTCTCTCTCTTTTGTCCTCTTCCTCCTCTACTAACCCTGCCTATTTGGTGTTAGGAATAATATTATGCTCATATCTAAAAAGGCAATTCAAGAATACAGATTTAGATGCAGCGTAGTGCAGTGGTAATGGCAGAGTGAAAGGAAGAGAGGTGGTGGCAGCCCGGCACAAGTGTAGATTTATTTATTATTCAAATCGTGAACACTTTAATGCTACTACTGCTCTGCTGTTTCCATTGCGCCAAACAAGAAAATGTAGTGAGCAGCCCAGCAAAGAAGTAATGTAGTGAACAAGTGGAATATATATAGTGTAACGTTGTGTGTGCATGTGTGTAAAAAGGACAAGCTTAATATTTATTGCCAATGTATCAAAAAAGGAGAGAAAGAAAGAAAGAAGTACTACACTTCTACTACTACCACTTAATATTGAATTTCCCAACTTTCCTCTTCATCTTGTTCATCTTCACAGAGAATCTCCTCAAGTAATCTAATGCTCTATGCTCTACATGTGGACTCAAAACTCACTTTGTACATTAGACCATGAACAATCCACTACTCTCTCATGTACTCCATCTTAAATAACTTCCATTTTTTCCCTTTTATTCATGTAGTCAAAGATAATGCCCCACTAGTCTAGTAATAACTACTGTTTTCTCTTTTCTTCTAACTAAAGTAAGTTTTCCTATGCATAGGAATGTACAGATTGTATGTACATATTGCAACTTTATATTAGATTCTGTGAAAGGGGCAAAGGAAAATGGGTTACCCTTTACTGCCTAACTTTCACCGACATGATCCACATGAGTAGATACACATTTTCAGCGAGAGAGAAAGAAAAACTAGTTTGTACGCTCAGCATTGTAACCATTATTTGTAGTTGATAATGCTAATAAACTAGTTATTATTATGGATGATGTTGGTCTCTGTTTGCCTCCTCCCTTGATTTACTCTCAATATTATAATCTGAAATTCAGTTACCTTTTTCATGGCAGCAGCTCTTTCGGAAGTGCATTTGCGAATTCCAAAATGTTTTTAAACAAGTTTTCTTTTATATTTACCAGAAAGGGATATTGTGACAAGCAGGAATTACGTTTTCATTGGATAGAAATCTGGTTCTCCTTTTATGAGCTAACAAGGTATAATACACAATAATTGTGTCATATGTCATAAACATCCTAAAATTATTGGCTTCCTATTCTTGACACGGTATCATATTCCCTTACATTTCAGTGTGTTACATTAACACGCTATTTATATCTCACTCATTTGAAGTTGACACCTCTTTCATTGCCACTTGCCAAAAATACATAACTGCTCGGCAAATCTTCGCAGTAAGCAACTCCACAACGCCTCGTTGTATTGAAAGCATGTGTGTGAGCGGATATAGTCAAACAGGAAAAAACTGCCAAATTCTTTGCTAAATCAACCCTTTTCAATAATTCATAAAAGGCTTCATTGGTATTCCATTAAAATACCTGCCATTCGCTCACTTTTCTCAATACAAATCTTTCCAGCATGACGGGCACGATACACTGAACACAAGCTCTACCAAGTTGTTATATTGCTGTACAGAGAAAACCAGGAAAACAAATTTAATGGCAGATTGTCAGGTTAGGTTAAAAGGAAAGTTAGAGGAAGAAGAGAAGTGTATAAAGCAACATCATGTCATTATCCTTATCTCCGATGAATGATTCCTTTCATTATTCAAGTCAAAAAGTATACCTATAAATGTTCCTCGATAGCTATGATATTCATTTCCCGCACTAGAAAATACGCTCTCGGAATATTAATAACAAAACCTCATGGCAGGTTATATCATACATACTACAACTTTTTTGTTAAGTTTCCAAGTACGTTTTGGAGGAGAGAAAATTTCAAATACAAACAACGGAGAATTTCAGCTACCTACTAGTTGTCTCTCGCGGAGATGATGAAAAACTAGCCGATTGGCAGTTTTATGATGATGATGATGTGAATGAGCACAAAAAGTAAAAACCTGCCAAAAAGGATAATTCGCTTGACATGGACTGAGGAGCGGGGGAAGTGAAGAAGAAAGGAAAAACAAAACGCTGATTTGCAAAATTTTATACTTCTCAGCAATAAATTTTCATTGTGCAAACATGCTAAACTTGCTTTTCTCTTTGATTCGTGTGTATAGATGAGTGTGTTATACCAATGATGATGATAGTGATGGTAGTGGTCGTCGGTAAAGTTGTAAAGAACTGAAAATTATTGTGGTTTTCGTGTAAGCGTGAGTTGTGTATGGAATAATAACTCAAGATAAATGGACGGAAACAAGAAGTAGGCGAATGATATTATTGACAGTAACATCAAAAGAAAAAAAGGAAAATTGTGTTGACAATGACAATTGACGGGCAGGGAAACGGTACACTAAAATAAAGCGTGGGATAAGTTTTTAACGTTTGTGCTTGAATTGA
>JAHZMV010000937.1:0-17599 GCA_027743765.1 Coecobrya sp. COE2
CAAAGGGTTACGATACCACTGGCACCACACTCGGGTGGATCCTCCATCTTCTTGCAACCCATCCCGAAATCCAAGAAAAATGCTTCCAGGAAATTCTTCACATGCTTCACGAAGACGATACAACATCCGCTCAGCAAGTTGAAGCACGGCCAGGTTCATCTTCGTCCATGGCTCCACCTCAGCCACCATCCCCCTCCTTTGACACATTTACTACAATATTCTCCCTAGTATTTGCTACCTCGGATCTCCCTCTCACCATTTCCCAATTGAAACGCATGAAGTACCTGGAATGGTGCATTAAAGAAGCTCTTCGCCTCTACCCCGTTCTTCCATGGCTGCTTAGACGAACAAATGAAGACATTGAATTGGAGGACGGCAGGGTTATCCCTTCCGGGGTGGACGTTCCCATAAATACTTTCATTATATTCTTCGACAGAAGGATCCGGCCCAAACTGTTCGCTATCATTTGGTGCAGGACCACGAAATTGTCCTGGGATGATGTTTGCCATGCACGAGATGAAAGTGGTATTGACGCATTTGCTGCTTGCGTTCAAGTGGGAATCCGGAGAGGACAGTGAGAACATGGGTGGTAATTGTGCTGGGAAGAAGAAATGTTTGTTTCATGGCGTTTTGGTGCCAGCTAATGGGATCAATGTGAAAATTAGTAGAAGACAACGTGATGACGATAATAAATTGAGAAAAGTGTGAGAGTTGATGGCTAAGGAAATAAGGAAATAAATTATGGAAATGGAATAAATTTGTCTACTTTTTAGATTCGCTAGCATTTGATTTATGAGAAAACTTGCACTTTTTCTATTTTGTCTTATTTATCGAATTCATTCAAGTAATCTTACACCTATTGCATGTTTTCCTAACGCTTGCATTAAAACTGTTTACAAATTGGTTTAGGAAATGCTGCAAATAATGTTTTTCGCACGTCATTTTATTATTATCGCGTTCACGTAGCATGTCATAATAGTAGTATTAGTGATATTAGCGTGCACATGCGTTCACTCTTCTTTCACAATGGCTAATATGAGATTTAGAGAATCTCATGTCAGGGTCATGTCCATCAAACCCACATGATCCAAAGTGAAGATGGAGTTCAGGTGTGACGACGGAGTTGAAGTAGATGTATAACGGTATAAGCTGATTAAAATTGACAGTTTGTTAATTAGTATGATTGTTGTTAGAAAACTAAAAAATATGATAACTGAAGGCAGTTCGTTTATGACCGTCATGGCTGTCGGGCCGTGGATAATTCCCATACTGTTAGGCCTGTTTCTCTTGGTCGTACTCAAGGAATGTGTCAAAGTGTTAAGAAAACGACATGGAAGCAAGGAATGGATGTTGTTGGAAAAGTTCGCTGGACCAAAGGCATATCCCTTGATTGGAACTGTTAAGGATATGATATTTACAGGTACATGCTAATTATTACACTTTATATCTGTATTAAACAGAAACAATTAAGTACTACTGTGCATTGCAGACTTCTATGAATGGAGTGAAAAAATGTGTAAGCGCTGGGGCGATCCGCTGAGACTCTGGAAATTCGGTCATCCAATGGTGTTCATTAGCAGCTACAAGTATGCCATTGTGAGTGATTCCATTTTTATATCATTTATAGCCTCCTGCCCAAGATTAAGATTACATTTCTTTTGCAGCAACTTTTGTCGCAGAACAATTTCAACGGGAAGCTTCATGACCTCGACATGATATACAGGCATCCTGGTGGCAAAGGCTTGAGCACTACTCCAGGCAGGTGATTCATTCATTCTTTTGAATAACAGAAACCTGTAGCATTGTATTAATTTTTTAAAATAATTTATAGCGGAAAGTCATCCTTCAAAGAGAAAAATGTTAATACCTGCATTTAGCAGGCAAATTGTAGAAGCCAGTATTCCAGTTTTCTGTGAGGAAACTATAAAACTGGTGAAAAAGCTGGAAAAATATGCCAACTCTGGACAAACGTTTAATGTGGTGGACCACGCAATGTCCTGCTTATTTCGCATGGTGGCCCGTAAGCAATTTTGTTCCATATATGAAATAATAATTTAAATTTCCTTTGAATTAATTAATTATTTGAATTATGAATTAGGAAGTGATTTTGGCGATACTTTCATCAACAATGATGATGATAATGACAAGGAGGCAATGCGGCATATGAATGCACTGCACACGTAAAATTCAATAAAATTTACTCACGATTAATTGTTGATACAATTATTATTTATGAGTCTATTTTAATAATTTAGAATCGCAAAGAACATGAGTGCTCGAATTCTAGGTCCTTACCTCCTTCACAGAAATGATTTGTTCTACTTTCATTTCACAAAAGAAGGGATAAAAACGAGGGAAGCACGTGACATAATCAATTCCTTCGCAATGCAGGTCTAGCGATTAATTAAACCTTAACTAAACTGACAGAAGATAAATACTTGATTTACCTTTTGTGCATATGATTTAAATAGGCAATTAAAAAAAGACGAGAGTATTTAGCGCACTTAAGTGAAGATTCTGACGAGAAAGTAGTCAACGTCGATACAAGTTGTAACCAAAAATGCTACCTGGATATCCTTCTCAATTTGGTAGACAATGGTCAAATGACAGACGATGATGTTGTTAGCGAATTAAACAATTTCATGGGTGGGGTATGTTGGTACATCAAATTTTAGAAATCATTTTTATTTTTAAAGACGGTTTATAAAAATTAACTTGATTTCACACAGGCTTACGACACCACTGCCCTGACAGTATGCTGGACACTCCTACTCCTCGCCTTGAATCCTGTCTATCAACAACGTTGTTTCGAAGAGCTAACCGAAATATTCTCAATGTACCCCATCGGGAACGAACAGCATCCTCATCTATCAGCAGCCCAAACAAAAGAAATGAAATATGTTGAGCTCTGCCTGAAAGAATCTCTTCGTTTATTCCCCCCAGCACCCATATTCCCTAGAAGCACAGTGGACGACATAACACTTGACGATGGTCGTATAATTCCTGGGGGTGTGGACGTGCTAATTTTCGCAAATATAATTCATCGTGACCCAGAATATTTTCCAGATCCAGACACCTTTCTACCAGAAAGGCATTTGGATGGCAGTCCACCAGGTTACATGCCATTTTCACTGGGCGTCAGGAATTGCATCGGGCAAACGTATGGCATGTACCAAGCCAAAGTGGTGTTGGCTTATCTGCTCATGGCTTACGAGTGGGAGACCCCAAGTGAGCTAAGGAATGTGAGTGATGTCAAAATAGATTATCAAGGACTTCTGTATCCAGCAGAAGGGATTCATTTGAAGATAAGAAAAAGAAGACACGATGTCACCAGAGTAATTCAGTAAAGTTAGAGATTTTTTGTAATTTCGCCAAAAAAAAGTTGAAAAATAAACAAAAGTTTCAAGGCCAAGGAAAATTCTATAAAAATCACAGAAATTAATTTTTATTGTCATTTATGGGCATCCGTTTCAATTCATAAAAAATCATGTACAACACCATTCGAACAGTTTCCAACAGTGGCGACTACAAGCTGAGCCAGGAGCAAAAGCAGCAAATTCGCCGCAATGAGCAAATTCGTCATGAAATCTACGAGCCCCCGAAGCTCTTCCGTCTCATCCGAGTGGGTATACCCAGGCTACTGGAACCTGGTGACACCGTCCTGGGAAAGGTGAAAGTAGTAACCACAAAAAAGATTGCTTGTCAAGTGATCTACGTCGAGTTTCGTGGTCTGGTCACAGTTGACTTTAACGTCCCCTCTACCACCATGATTGACGAAATCCAAAACTTTAAAAAAGACTGGGAGTTTTTCAACCACAAGATCCCCGTCTTCATGCATGAGCACCGTGGAATGAACTTTTTGGAGCCGGGCATTTACGAATTCTACTTTAAAGCTAGAGTACCAATCGGAGGACCCTGTACGTTTTTAAATGACATTGCCAGTGTAACGTACAGATTTGACGCGGTCTTTGTGAGAAATGATGTGACAGCAGATATCTACTCTGAGAATCATCTAACTTATCACGTGCATGGCTACAAGGATCTGAATCCTTATCCTGGCGCACGCATTGGATTTTGGCAGGAGAAAATTACAAAAGTTGGTGGAATCCTGGGTTTTTGTGAAGGCTTTGTCAAAATAAAAGTGAAAACTGACAAGAGGGCTTACGTACCTGGCGAAAAGATTTACATTGTTGGAGAGGTCGAAAACAAGACATGGCGAAAGTGTGCCTTTCACTACGAACTAAAGCAAAATGTGACCATGTGGGGGGACCACTACTTTTGGGGAAGTGATCACTGGGGTAAGAGGCATCTAGACGATAGCATCACAATGGAAAGGGGAAAATCCCGGGTTATTCGCAGAGGTCACAAGATAACACTCGAGGAAACCATTAAAATTCCCAAAGGTATTGAGCCCAGCTATCTGGGAATGTCTGCCAGAGACTACATTAACGACCTAATCCACCTGGAGTACGAGCTCCAGTTTGAGTTGGATATTCCCGTGTCGCCCAATTTAAAGTTAACTGTTCCCATCATCATTGGCACTGAACCGTTCATCTTTCTTCCCGACCCGCCGGTTCCTCTCCATTCAAAGGAAGCTATGCATTCAGTTTCAGAAGCAAAAAAGAAAACGAAAGATAGTCACCAAAAGGTGGGTTCGGATTCTAGTATTCACTTGGAAATTCTAGACCTTGGCAAAACGCGGCCATTTGTCGTGCCAAGATTCCACCCGTTGAACAAAAACTTCCAGAAAAAGTTTCCCGAGAGGTATGGCTTTCCTAATGGTCCGCAAGGTGCAAGTGGAAAAGCAGCACAAGATGGACACCACCACCACCATCATCACCACCACCATCATCACGGAACAGGTTCCACGGGTAAATTGAGACGGGACAGGGACGGAGGACACAAGGACAAGTGCCAATGCAACAAGGAAGAGCACAAGAAAAAGAGACATAGGTCAAACATGCAGGAAAAACTGGCATCATCGGACCTCGGGTGGAGGTCGGGTTAAGGCGGACTACGGACATGGCTTGCCTTTGGAAGAGTGCACATACGAAAACTGGCTGGCAGCGATTGTTGAGGATTACGATGAAGACGATGGCAGAGGTGCTAGGAATAATATGCTGCTGAATGTAATGCAGCAGTATGGTCTAATTTCTTAGGAAAACGAGCAAAACGATAATTAGTAATTTAGATGATGATGATATGTAGTAAAAGTTATTTAAAATTATATGTTCTTAACATAATGAGCTTTATTGAAAAATAAAAGTATGATGACAGTTTGAGAGTGGAAAAATGGATAAAAATTCAAATAGCGTTACCACCCATAGTCTCCGTAAAATCCGTCATCATATCCCCAACCGCCACCCCAACCACCACCCCATCCATAATCCATCCCATAGCCGCCGTAATAACCATGCCCGAGCACCGACCCCGCAGCGAACCCCAACAGTGCTGCATCAGTAGCGCCTCCATAATAACCACCTCCGTAATACCCACCGTAAGCAGGGTAGTAAGCGGGAACAACGGTTGGCTGTTGAACAACAATAGTTTGGGGACCACCACCACCACCGCCTCTGGGATAGCCTCCGGCTCCGGTAGTAGTTATGTAGCGATGATTGACAGTGTCAGCGTTGGAGGAACTCTCACCGCTTACCATGCATATCATGATAAGAGTCATGGCTAGACGAATGCCGTGATATACGACAGCACCGAAAATGGAGTTTTTGAGAAAATGAGGAAGGGTAACACAAAGACCAATTTGACCGAGGAAAAAGATGAGAGCGAATGCTGCCCAAGCCCAGAGGATACCTTTTTTGTTCTGTAGAAAAGTATTGCATAAATTGTTGGATAAGCTGCACTTTGTATTTTGGGGTATTTTACAGTGAAACATTTTAAATAACATTCACCTTTTTGACAGCAAGGTAAGGCAAGCCATCAGTCAAAGCTGCTACGAAGAGAAGAACAGTTGTAATAGCTGAAAAGTAGGAAAGTTGTTTAAGTAATTTTGAAATCATTATTGTGCAATTAACTGAGATGACATAAATGAAACACATGGATCACCAACCGAGCTGTAACTTTTCTCCTTTATCGTCTTTCTCTTCTTTGTACGCAGTGGAAGTCTTATAAGCGTAATATATTCCAACAATCGCTGAGATAATAAGGTCAATTGCACCCGCCCAAATAACGTACTCTGGAATTTTTATAGCCTCCTTTTTTACTACCACAACAGGTCTTTCATTGCCCCCACCATCCTGTGAACTGGATTTTCTTCGCCCTTCCAAAGGAATTGGTTTCCCATCTTCTCCGAATTTTAGTGGAATCGGTTTCCCATTCTCATCCAAAATTGGCTTTCCTTCAGAATTCACGTAAATTGGAAGGGGTCTGCCGGCAGCATCTCGAGGCCTAGGTATTTCTTTCCCGTCTGGTCCTATTATTGGAGGGGGTGGTAAAAGCTTTCTTTCCCCTTCTTCCTTCTTATCTCTACCTTGGCTGCCACTTCTTCGACCTTCGCCTTTTCCATGTTTCTTTGGCGGTGGTGGTTGGGAATCGGATGTTTCTTCCCCGGTCGTTGTAACAGAGGTTTCCGACGGAGGCATTTCATGTCATTTTTTACTCTTTTTTCAATTTTTTATACAAAATAATGTTCATATGATATGCATAACTGTCATAGTCATACTTATTTAAACTGAGCAAAAATAAATTGAAAATTAATGATCCTCGTCACATTGGAAATACTATATAAACTTTTATTCTTAACATTAAAAAAACTTTTACATTGTTGGTGTCACCAAAAATCGTGATAATGATGATGATGACCCCATCCACCGCCCCATCCTCCATACCCACCCCCGTACATCCCCCACCCTGCACCGTATCCAAGTCCCATTCCGTAGCCCATACCATAACTCGGATAACCGTATCCATACGCTGGCATCACCATTGCAGTAGTGGTCGGATAAACGTAAGTTGTGGTCATTTGCGGTTGCTGCTGTTGATACGCTACTCCTCCTCCTGCGGGTACTGATGGAATAGGTTGTCCTTGGCCTGGGTAATATTGGCCACCAGCAGGGATAATGCCACCACCGTAAGGATTGTAGTATTGCTCTCCAGTAGTACCCCCGTCTTTGACACAACCAATTTCGATAATAACGCAAATCACGAAGATTATACGGCTACCAAAATAGCCTCCAACTATAAGCGTGCTGAATTGATACTGGAGGGCTATACAAATGTAAGTTTGGGCTAAAGCAGCGACGATACACATGACATACCAACCCCACAGCACGCCTGATCGATTCTAAACAAAAGACAGTTATTTCAAAAAATGAAATTCGCTTAAAGGATCAGCACTTTTATTTTAATGCTTTTGAAAACCTTTTTCACAGCAAACATTGGTACACCAGCAAATAGGGCCCCCAAAATTAGTAAAATACCGCTGGTCACTGAATATGAGAAATGAGCAAAATTATGAAAAATTAGCTTTCATGAAAAACATTATGATAAGCTGTTGATGATAAACCGTTCACTACCTATGTACCAGGTAGGATTCTTATTGACACTGGAAAGCTGTGAGTTATTTGAATTTTCATCTTCATCCTCGGATGCAATGTCTACCACAACATAAATCACGTACCCAAGGATGACAATGCAAAAAACCTGCGGTTGGAATACACAATGCTAAACATAAAGTCGGAAGATTTTACTTGGAATCTGGGTAAACCAATCAGCTTACCAAATCCACAAAACCCACCCAAAATACATAATCAGGAACTTTTTTCTGCTCGTTGGATGGTGGCCCATTCTCCCCGTTATCCCCAGCAGGAAATGGAGGAGGACCTCCAGGCAAAGGCACAGGCCTTCCTTCCTTATCGAATTTTAAAGGAATTGGGTTACCCTTTTCATCAAATATTGGTTTTCCGTCTGGGGTAACGTAAATTGGAAGAGGGTTCCCTTGATGATCTCGAGGACGTGGAACTTCTTTGCCATCAGGGCCAATTATTGGAGGTGGAGGGATGGGCTTACCATCTTTGTCTACAGGAGGACCTTTAGGAGGTTGACCACCACGAGGGGATGCTGAAGGTGGACGAGCCTTGGATGAAGGTGGTAAAGGCTTCGACGGAGAAGCCGTATCGGAAGTAGAGTCGTCGTCAGAGTCATCTTGATCGGTGGTGTCCGGTTCTTCCGTGTCAGACATTTTTATATGGAAGAGGATGCAGATTGATGAGCTATTTTGATGCACTAATCGTTAAATCCCTCATTTGAAATATTTCAAAATGTTTTTAATGTGTCAATGAAAATAACTGCAGTTTAAAGTAAATAGACTTTTAACTTTGTTGCATTGGCATTATTTTGATGGTCGAAATTAACTCATTTGAATTTAAATTCATTATGGCTTTTTAAAATATTTTTATTGCTTTTTCACTTCGCATCACCACCAGTGGTCGTGGCAGTGGCTACCCCAACCCCACCCAAAATCGTAATAAGGGGCATAGCCGTGACTATATCCTCCTCCCCAGCCGCCCCACCCTGCCCCAAATCCATATCCCATCATTGGATACCCATACCCGTAAGACATAATCGGCTGTTGGACTACCACCGGTTGATGAATTATTGTTGAAGTTGTCGGTTGTTGGATAACCATCGCTGGCTGTTGCATTTGTTGTTGCTGCTGATTGTAATGATAATAGCCTGTGTCCCCTCTGGGATACGACCCCTGGGCTACCGCGGCATTATACTGCTGGTTATATTGACCTTGCTGACCCTGCTGGCCAGAGTTGGCATCGTTGCTGGCAAAAATACAATTTGTACACAGAGTGTAAACCAGTCTGATTCCACAAAAGGCAGTGGGAATAATACCTCCTACTGTTGGTTCCGGAGCGGAAAATAAAAGACCAAGTTCGATAATTAAAAACATAATGGCGGCTCCAGACCAGATCCACAAAAAATTAAATTGATTCTGTGGAAAATATACACATGCCATAAATGCACAAAGATTTTATAGCGTGCGAGTATAAAAAATATGAGTTTTATATTTACAACCTTTTTTGATCCAATCATAGGCAGTGCACCGCAGCCAGCACCGGCGATGGAAACTATAATTGAGCCGGTTAAAAACTTCCATAAAGGATTTTCCATATCACTTTCATATGCTTTCGTCATAAAATAAATGACTATTGCTGCTACTATAAAAGACGCTACCTGTTTGAATAATATTAAAAAATTAAATTGAAAATGTCTCAAAATGCCCCAAATGTTTTATTTCCAATAGGAAATTACAATGTCAACTATGCCTGCGTAGAAAACACCGTCGGGAATTTTATCTGATTTTTCAGCTGCATTGGGCCCATCCCCACCAGGCGGAGGACCCATTTCTCCAGGGTTTTGTGGTAAATCTCCCCCAGGATACTCTATTTCCAATGGGATTGGTTTACCCTCTTTGTTAAATCGGAGCGGAATGGGATTACCATCTTTATCTAAAACAGGCTTTCCTTCGGGCGACACGTAAATTGGAAGTGGTCGACCATTGGGGTCCTTTGGGCGTGGCAGTTCTTTCCCGTCAGGGCCAATAATTGGAGGAGGTGGAAGAGGTTTTCCATCCTTGTCCAAGGGAGGGCCTTTGAGAGGTTGTCCGTCTGGGCCGAGTTTGGGTAAAAGATTCTTGCCATCGGGTCCTAGACCTAGGGGAATAGCTTCGGTAGGAGGTGGTGGTGATAGTCTTGGAGGATGAGAATGATCGATTGATTGAAATTTAACGGGAGTGCCAGGGGGATGAGGAGAATTTAATGGTGTTTGAGTTATAGGAGTGGGCGGAGGAGTACCGGGTGGGGATCCGGAATTAACTGACATTTCGGGTTTATGGAGCTACACAAAAATTTTGCCAAATATGTGTCTTTGTATGTAGGTGGCGTCATTTCTGTGTCAGTAAAGTAAGTTATGAGCATTATTTCCCAAACACTCTACTAGATGAACAGGGAAATGTTATGTTACATTGGCGATTCATGCAAAATTTCATATTAAAAATAACATAAGAGGATGGCTGGATTTAAGTCAATTTATTTCAAATGTTTGGAGATTAAAATTAAAATGTTTTGAGATTGCTTATTGGAGTGTATTCTTCTGATGATCCACCCATCACTGCGATCTTGGGGCAAAGTGAGTTAAACTACTTCGACAACTACCCTGTGTACTCCCTTCTCAAGGAGAACTTCTCGGACATCATTTTCAACAATAATCTCGTCCACAGGTACAACTACCTCCTTGACTACTCGGACTGGGTAATACATTCCATTTCCGTATGTCAACAGGTCAGAGTTGCTCTTGATGGCCAACTTGGCTTCGCTGACTGTTTAAAAAATCAGAGTTTATTATAATTTTTTACAAAATTTCAGAAAATGTTTCAAAATGATTCTTACCAATTGGGTCAATGGGTAGGGCCATAGCAGAGGCGACAAGGGCAACGAAAACCTGACAAAAACATAAACTTACATAAAGAGATGTAATTAATCAAGTTGAGTTATAGTATAACTGAATAATCTTACCAAGCACAGAACAGCCTTCATGGTTTCAGATTGTGAGTTAATCTTCTAAAAAAAACTTGTAGTTAGCTGGGAGGATGCAGACTGGATGCAGTTTGAATTTTTTACACAGTTTAAATACTCTTTGTTTGAAAGCATTATTAGTATAACTATAATGAAGGCTATGTGATCATATTTAGGTAAAATATCAGTAGTTTTTTAACTATCATATTGTTTTGGGTTTCCCTCAATTTAAAGTGATTAGGGGAGGTGTTGGCCGTCCAGATTGGATTATATCAATATGGTACAAAAATAATGACGATGGTGTGTAATTGTCTTTTCTCGTGTAGAAAATAGAAATATTGCATTTGTCTTTAAAAACAACGGCTTATGTTGCAGTCATTATTATGCAATTTGAGTACACGTCTAAATGCTTCCAGTTAGCACTCGCTGGATCCACTAAATTTCAGTTTTGACATGAATTTATATGCAATTGGTAATTCCAGTGGGAAATTTTCAGGTACTTTTTGTGGTGGACAGTTACTTCATGTAAATAACGCATATGCATACATCACAATTTTTAAAATATAAATGTTTCATTTCTTCAAGTCTCTTTATTAAATATAATATTGCTGCCTGTCAGTGTTTCATTTCTTGAAGCATGCAACAGTAAACCAAGACTTATTTTTAGATTAGATCTTGTTGTTATTGTTGCCCATTTCTGTTGGGAGTTTCGAGATTCTCAAGTCGCCCCGCGTTCTTCTTGTGTTTCAGCTCTTTCCAGGTCTGAAGAAAAATGAAAAAGAGCACAAAATTACAGATCTTATGCCCCACAATGAAAGTTCTTCAAAAACCCTTCATGATACACATTTTCTCGACATCAGTTTAAAACCTAATAGGTTAACTCCGTCTCAGTTTAGGTTTTACCTGTTTAGTATTATCTACTACGTAATGGAATGCATTTCCAATGTTGGTGGTTATCTATCAGAGGACAATAGAACAAATATGATAAGTATAATACCAATTTAAACCTTATGCATTTTTTCCTCGTTTTCTTACCCTATCCCAGTATCCTGACGCTACTGACGCGCATTCCTTTGTCTTCTTCCAAACAATGGTAGTTCCCTAATTAAATAATGAAAAATATAATAAACGTGACAACAATTACCTACTTGCCACTTATCCTATCCCATCATACCAATTTCTAAATTTACCTGATAAACATAATAAACGGTAATCTCCCAAGCATCCTCGCAAACTTCTTTAGTTCCCGACACAATGTCGAGTAGCATCTGCGGAATTTTCATAACCAAAAATGTTCCCGTTTCATTCTTACATTTCAGCGTTTTCACAACCACACCAGAACTGACGCCAGTTTTCGCGTTAATTTCATACTCCACCTTGGTCTCTGTTCTACAAGAGCAGTCTTTAGAGGTACAACCGTCAGGACCTTCATAATCTGCAAATTTACATATTCATGTCATCCATCATTTTTTATGCAAAAAAATGCTAATTAAGTTCGACCAATCTTTAAAAATTTGCATACGATATTTAGTTCTTATTGGAGTAGTAGTAGCCGGAGGACTAGCTGAATCTGAAGGAATGAAAGATGAGTCAATTGCATAGAGCGACTGCGAGATGACTGGAATAAGTAAAGTGGTGAAGGTAAGAAGCCAACAGAATTGTTTCATGTTGTCCAATGGAATGGATTGCTACAAAATCGTCCTTTGCGAAAGTGTGAAGCTTTTTTGGCGGATTGAGAAATCTGTTTTTGGCTCGGATTTTTTGTTTCAAGTGCAGCAACTCTTTCTCGAGGAGCTCTCCTTTTTCTCGGTTATCGGGCGATAAGACAAAGCAGCCTAGTTAGTTTTTTAAGGTTAATTAGTTAAAAGTGAGAGACTGTCTACCCGCCTGTTTGTGTATGTTGGGATTTTTTTGAAAATTTAATTGAAAAGGTAAGTAAGTTGGTTATTAAGATTGTTGGTTTTTTGTTTGATTTTTTGTGTGGAAATTTTGCGTGTGGTTTCATTGACAATGCTTTGTGGAGGATGGCTTGGTGGAGACCAGTGTGAATTGAGGTGACTTTATGGCAAATTAATTAATGACGGTTTATTTTTTTCAGGCTATTATTCCTAGAGTTGCGGGGGATCACGTGCATTGCGCGTGTTTGAAGAAGACAGTCCAGAGACGACGTGAAAGGATACAGTTTATTTTGAAAATGGTGAGATGAGATCCAAATATTTATGCTATATTTAATTACGTAGTTATTTCCATTTCATAATGAATACAAGAAAAAGGGTAAATTCAAAGAGTTAATCCTATGTCATTTGTTATGTAAACGCAGGAGGACTCTAATGTGTTAACGCAGGGCGACATTTCTCAAGTGGCGTACGCTTATCTGAATATGCCGAATTTACTTTGGAAGGGTAATTTTGCTGCTGGGCTTTGGAAAAGAGCCGTGGGGGAACTCTCAGTAGCGCGGACGATTCTGAACCAAATGTGGGGTGGTGACATCAGCTCGATCATGGCTTCTCCTACTGACGACGTTGGTGAGGTCTCTGGGGGACACAAAGATAAAACTCCCAACAACTCTGGTAACCAGGGCAATGGAGGAGATTCCGATGAGGGTTCTGAAGATGATGAACTATCCGGATGAGGAGGACGCGTCAGGAGGATCAGGTGGTGGCGGTTTTTACGGAGGTAGTGATAGTGATAGCGATGATGATCTCGATTTTCATGGTGAGGGAGAGGAAGAAGAGGACGACGACATCAGCGAGTCGGATGAAGATCTTGACGAAGAAGACGACGATGAGACTCAGGACGCTATTCCTCCAAAGTCAGACAAGAATGAGGAATTGTCTGAGAGTAAGGAAGATGTCGCTGACGCTGCTAGCGCTAACAATGATGCTCCTCCGGAAGGCAATGTCGCCAGCGAAAAATCTGTTTCCAAGACTGCCGTTTCGGGAAAGAAGAAATTAGAAGATGACACCGAAGAAGATGCTACTTCGCCAAGTAACAAAGAAACAGAAAATGGATAAATAAAAAGGCATCTCTCTCTGCTTCGGTTGTTTTGTGATAACAACAAACCATTTTTATTTATGGTTATACAGGTTTTTAATTTGTAACACCTTCTTACTCTATTTTGTAACTCATTCCATTCAAATAATATGCTATATTGTATGTTGGGTTGTTGATTTGATTGAACATTGTAATAAGATTAGTGAATACAAAAAATTCTACATGGGATTTTTATGAAAAAAGACAACAAAAAATGAACTCTTGTTAAAATTTTATTGATAAAAATATTTGGCTATTGACAAATTATTGTATAGTAATTTTGTTAATAGCGCTTACAGGACCAACTTAAAGGTTTTTTTTTGTTACCTGCTTTGATTTCTTGTATAATTAGGTTATACAGGTTTTAAATTTGTAACACCTTCTTACTCTATTTTGTAACTCATTCCATTCAAATAATATGCTATATTGTATGTTGGGTTGTTGATTGAACATTGTAATAAGATTAGTGAATATAAAAAATTCTACATGGGATTTTTATGAAAAAAGACAAAAAAAAATGAACTCTTGTTAAAATTTTATTGATAAAAATATTTGGCTATTGACAAATTATTATATAGTAATTTTGTTAATAGCGCTTACAGGACCAACTTAAAGGTTTTTTTTTGTTACCTGCTTTGATTTCTTGTATAATTTTTACTTCTTCATTTCTATACTTTTACGTAGCATTTGTTTCAAATGTTTAAATAAACCGTAACCTACCAATTAATAATATTGCATTTACTAATACACGCAAAACGCATTATTCACGCATCATACTCAATCAGTCAGACTTTCTCAGGTCTTCATTACAATTCAGTAAAGAAAAAGAGTAACAACAAGTTTTACACAATAGCTAATTACAATATCTGTTTTTTTCTGTATAAATTACTGATTTCCAGTACTACTTGCTATTTACACAAGATTGTTTTTTTTATCTTCAGGTAATTTTTCCTACATAATTAAGTATGTACACAATGCTATTAGTAGTAGAGTAGATAACAAGGTTATTATTTTTGTAACAGATTTTTGATGTTAGTAAACTCTCTAGAAGCTAAATATAATATGTACAGATTATTCACACGATTAAATTATTTTGGGCTTTAGCTGTGTGTGTACATAAAATGAGTAAATAAATTAACTGACGATGATGACTCAAGTTAATTAGACTTTAGAAAAAGTAAGTTGGCAAACCATGAAACCCTCATACTTTCGTTTATTGTACAAGTCAACCGCTTTTCTGTCCTGAGAAAACAGACTCCACCATCACACTGGCATTTTAAATTGTTAGTATACCTAGATGGAAAAAAAATGTGCTAACCTCACTAACTAACTCGTTGATTAAATAGGTTGCACCACAGTTTATCTTAAACAGAACATCCAGTCCACTGATTTATGCAATACTAATACGTGTAATTAATATTTCTTATAACATTCAGTTCATATTTAATTGGCCTAAACGTTTCAGTTACAATAAGTAGTAGTTACTTTTTACTTTGACTGTTTTTTTGTTGTTTGTTGACCTAATCTTAATTACTTGAGAATAAGTATTACAAATATCTATTAGCACACATCATCATCCTCATCCGCAGTTATTTATAAATTATTCGAGCATTCTGTTTCTTTATAAACATGACGTGTTTTTTTTTCAAGAGGTAACCTCGTTGTAACAATGATTTTATATAAATTAGCAAGTTAATTTTTATCATTTTTAGTAATAAATTATGTTAATATTTCATTTTGTAATTTACACAGGATATATATTTTTTTCTTTAAATATAAATTTTTTATCGTTGTAACAATGATTTTATATAAATTAGCAAGTTAATTTTTATCATTTTTAGTAATAAATTATGTTAATATTTCATTTTGTAATTTACACAGGATATATATTTTTTTTTCTTTAAATATAATTTTTTTAGGCTGCCAGCAAGCCTTGGAACCCATTTGTGCTCAGCGTCAACTGTTGATGCATTCTGTCCCCTTCCTTTTGCCTGACCAACATTTGCTTCGCCACTTCCCTCACGTGAGCGTCCGGATCCGTTTGAGCCAAGTACGCGACAGCATCCAGCGTTTCCGTTGAGTTCAGCATTGTGAGAAGGATGACTGAGGAATGCCTATCCACTGGTGCGTCAGATTCCAGCATCTCAACGCAATTTTGGATAATCTAGCGNATTGTTGATGCATTCTGTCCCCTTCCTTTTGCCTGACCAACATTTGCTTCGCCACTTCCCTCACGTGAGCGTCCGGATCCGTTTGAGCCAAGTACGCGACAGCATCCAGCGTTTCCGTTGAGTTCAGCATTGTGAGAAGGATGACTGAGGAATGCCTATCCACTGGTGCGTCAGATTCCAGCATCTCAACGCAATTTTGGATAATCTAGCGGAGAAATTGGAATAAAACAATACATTAGGGTGTTATGCAACTCTGTATGTACTTTTTATGGTGGAGACTAGATTGAATTGAAAAAGGAAATTGGCAATTTTTGTGTACCGATCTTCTCCTCGTGCAAGCAATATCCTCAAAATACTGCCCCACCGACTCCCTAATTTCAAACTCATCGCTCACCAGGAGCCGAACCAAGTGAACAAAAACAGACTTTGGGGGTACACTCCCGTTGCTCGTCAGGTCTTTCAAAGTCTCTTCCAGATTTTCTGTTGTGCATAACCTCTGGATTGTTAGTTCTACAGGGAAATCAAACAGAATCAGTGAGAGAGTATAATAAAAAATGGTTATTTCTCATTCTTTTCACGCTGCTCAAACGTGGCTATTTTTTCTGCTCTGATTCACATTACCCCCACACGCCCACCTACAATTCCTCCATACTAAATTGCCTATAACAATATAATTTGAAATGGAAAATTAGAGTACTACACACAAACCTTCCTCTGCAACATCATCGACCAGTCGTTTAAATGATGTTTCGTACGGACGGAGGAACAAAATGAATTGAAACACGGTCACAATGGAATTCCTCCTGAAACGCGACTCATCCATGATTTGCATCACGAGGGACTTGGCCAAACTATGAGAGTCTTCATGATGACCATGGTTTCTGATCTCTTTCTCCAGTGCATATGCTGCCTGGTCTGCGGTAGTGCACAGGCTTGTTTTATTCTGCGTTATTTCCCTCCACAGTTTCTGTGAATATTCCCAAAAGAAGGGGAGCAGAGAGAAGAGCAAGAAACATGAAATAAAAAAAATACAACATAAAGATTGGCATTATTATTGGAAAATTGTGTAGATAAAAAAAAAGAAGTTTAGTTGAACTTCCCAAACTTTTTTTTATCGTTTTAGTATCGGCACGCGATCTAATTTTGATAAAATATGAATGTAAATTGTAAATTTTTTTGGTGTGCGTCTTCTCTGGCACACGTTTTCTTACCTGAATAAAAGGTAAGCCTTCCAGTTCATAAATGTACTCATCCATTTTGTTTATCCTATTTAGGATATTGCCCAGGATGATACCTTGCTGCTGGAGCTTATTGATGGCATCACGTTCTCTCCACTTGAGTGGACCAAATGCACCAAGATTCTAGACACAAGACACACGCAATCTCTTAACATTTCTGTTTCCATCCAAAAGAATAAATGTATTCAGTAGTTTTGTAAAGCAGGCGTAAAATTCTTTTCATGAATTTTTCATTTTATCGGGAATTTATACCCTTCGCACCCCAACCGAATTTTTTGTTTGGAACATGAGCTAAATATATAACACTTACATTGACAAGCTTGAGGCAAATCTGTATGTGGGTGTACAGAGCCAAATCAAGATTTTCATTTCCTGTCACGAAGCAAATGTCGGGAGAAGGACTTCGTGAGTTGAGCGAGGATATTCCTGAGTCTGTCGTTGTTTTCGTGTCGTATTCAGCAGCATTCTAAAAAAATATATATTTATTTATAGAGGTTGTTATACGCATACGATAAAAATAGGGACCCATGTTATTAAATGTGACACTACGATTTTATACAGCCTTTATTGTCCTCTTTAAATCAGGTATAATCATTAAAATGAATTAAATTCGCTCAAC